>PVKA01004920.1:11682-32561 GCA_004027165.1 Ctenomys sociabilis | reverse complement strand
ATGCAATACTTAATTAGATTATAGAATCTAAACAACAGGTTTCATGAGGTTAGAAAGAGATGCAACAGAGCTTTCATAACCTTAACCTGTGCTGGTAGATAACTCAGACACATTTTGCAACTGATCCCATTCACAGCAGCCCAGGTGGCTCAGGTATCTTTCATTGTATTGATAGCACAGCAAGGCTCTAAACTTTGATGGGCAGTTGGTTGAAGTGAATGGTGACAGAAAGGCTACTGTATCTTTTGTTGGCTTCACGGCATCAACAATAAATGGGATTGGGCTGGGGAGATGGCTCAGTGGAACAAACACTTCCCTGGCAAGTGCAAGGGCCTGAGTTCAATCCCCAGTTCTGCCAAAAAAAAAAAAAAAAAAAAAAAAAAAAAGAATAAATGGGACTTCACACATGTGAGTCTGGAGGGAAGAGCTAAAAGTGGAATATCAAAGAGCCCAGGAAACGTCAGAGCGCCAGAGTGCTCACATCGCCTTCGCAAGGGTCTCCCTGGGTGGTGGATGGTGGCAATTCAGCACTTAAAAACGGGAAAATAAAAGCGCTGACATTCTGTGAACAATGCTAGTATGTTGGAGAAGGCAGAACTGAGCTTACCTGGGATCTGACTCTCCTCGGTCCACCATCCATTTCTCTCTCCTTCATGTCCCCCTCCTGGGAAAGAACCACATTCTGAGAAGGCATAACTGGGAAAAAGGAAACAGGTATCTTATTCACACATGATATTCAGTACACAAAATTCACAGTAAAATAAATCAATAGATTTTCTATATATGAATAATGAATTAACTGAGAAAAAAATCAGAAAAACAATTCCACCAATAACAGCTTCAAAAAATGTCCAAGAGCCGGGCATGGTGGCGCAGGCCTGTAATCCCAGCACTTGGGAGGCTGAGGCAGGAGGATTGTTGTGAGTTTGAGACCAGCCCGAGCTACAAAGTGAGCTTAAGGCCATCCTGAACTGAATAGTGAGACCCTGTCTCAAAAAGACAAAAAAAAAAAAAAAAAAAAAAAAATGTCCAAGAGTTGGGTATGGTGGCATAGACCTGTAATCCTAGCACTCAGGGAGCTTGAGGCAGGAGGATTGCTTCAAGGTTGAAGCTAGCATGGGTTACACAGTGAGCTGAAGGCCAAGATGGACTTTACAAGACCTTGTCTCAACAGACAGACAGACAGACAGACAGACAACTGAACTGCCTAAGGTTCAACCTAACAAAGGAAATGAAAGACCTGTATGATGGGAATTTCAGAATATGGAAAAATAAGTTGATTTAAGATACTGAAAGCTGGAAAAACCTCTGTGCAGGGATTGACAGAAGCCATACTGTCCATAAGGGATTTTAGCAGAAGCGGGGTAAATGTGATAAATCCTCATGAAAATGTCAGTGACATTGTTTGCAGTAGGAAAAAAAGTCCTAATTGGTGGCTGAGGCAGGAGGATCACCATAAATTTGAGAACAGCCTAGGCTATATAGGGAATTCAGCAAGAGCCTGTCTCAAAAAATCAAA
Organism: Ctenomys sociabilis; assembly: GCA_004027165.1. NCBI lineage: Eukaryota > Metazoa > Chordata > Mammalia > Rodentia > Ctenomyidae > Ctenomys > Ctenomys sociabilis. The sequence goes on along the minus strand of PVKA01004920.1, from coordinate 31,042 downwards.
CCAAATAAAACAAATATCTTAAAAATTCACATGGAAATACAAAAGACCTAGAGCAGCCAAAGTGGCCCTAAGCAAGAAGAGCAAGGCTTTGGGAACCATAACACGGGACTTCAAGTTCTTCTATAGAGCCATAGTAACACAACAGCATGGGCTGACAAATTACTCTCCAAAGCCACAGTAACAAAAACAGTACAAAAATAACATACAGACCAATGGAAAAGAATACAGGATGTAGAAATGACCTCACACTGCTACAGCCATTTGATTCTTGACAATGGAACCAAAAACACATGTTGGAGAAAAGACAGCCTTTTAAACAAATGATGGTGGGAAAACTGGACATCCACATGTAGATGACTCAAAGTAGATCCCTATTTCTGGCTCTGTACAAAGTCAATTCAAACATGTACTAAAAATCTAAAATAAGATCTGGAACTTGGAACAGGCAAAGTGAACAGACAATTTTCAAAAACAGAAGTAGACATAAGATATATATATAATGTTCATAATCTTTAGACTTTGGGGAAATGTGAATCAAAACTACACTGAGATTGGGAGGCTGATTCTGGAGAATTGCACTGAGTTTGAGGCCCACTTGGGCTATGTAGTGAGTTAGTTCAAGGCTGATCTGAACTACATGGTGAGACCTGGCCTTAAAACCAAACCAAACCGCAAAAACTGCACTGAGATTCCATCTCCAATTCGAATGGCTACTGCGATGAAGAGGAAGACAGTAAGTGCTTTCTGGGGAGTAGAGCAGGAGCAACCCTTCTGCAGTGCTCTTTCTGGTATAAATTAGAATAGCCACCCTGGGAACTACTAGGGAAGGTCCTAGAAAACCTAAAAATCAGCCTACCGTGTAACCTGGCTGTGCCATTCCTTGGTATATACCCAGAGGAATTAAAGTCAGTATTCACGGGGAGACCTGAAAACTCAGATTTACTATAGTACAACTCACAATGGCAAAGATAAGGAAACAGCCTAGGTGGTTAGGGATGAGTGGAAAAAGGAAAGATAAAATGTGGGATATGTACATAGTGGGGTATTATTCAGCCAAAAAGAATAATAAAATGATCTTTTGCAGGAAAATAGACGTCACTGGAGGTCATCACATTAAGCAAAATAGTGCAGACTCAGAAAAACAAGTGACTTTTTTTTTTTGAAACAAGGTCTCCCTGTGTAGCTCAGGCTGGCCTTGAGCTCGTGCTGACCCTCCTCCCTCGGCCTCCCAACTGCATGGTGTGCGTCATCGTTCCCAGCCTCCTCTTTTTACTGATATGTATAATCTAAAAGAGATGATATCAAAGTAGAAGAGAAACAGTTGCTAGAAAAGATGGGGATACAGAGAGGAGTGCATAATGGAGGGCGATGGGAAAAAGTTACGAATTATGTTATCTCTTGATTGTAGGCTTGGCATGGTGGTGCATGCCTGGAGTCTCAGTGCTCTGGAGGGGGAGGCAAGGTGACTGCTGTGAGTCTGAGGCCAGCCTGGGCTATATAACGAGTTTAGGCCAATACGAACTACATAGTGAGATCCTTTCCCAAAACACAAGACAAAACAAAAGGAGCTTGTGATGCTGACATGAATTTATTGAGGTGAAAGGTGTCCTGTGGAGGACACCTAGTAAAGTGAAACAGCAGCTTACAAAACAGTATGTATAGCAGTGTCCATTTTGTTTTAGAAGATGCATTAATGGATAAAGAAATCAGCAATTGTTTACGTGGTATTCACTTAAACTATTCTTTTTTTTAGAACTAGGGATTGAACTCAGGCCCTTGAACTTGCCGGGGAAGCACTTAGTCCACTGAGCCATCTCCCTGTCACTTAAACTCTCAATCTGTCTCTGGGAATGAGATGCTGAGCAAGTTCTTTTTATTTAAGAGAAGTTTTTGATTTGTGTATTGTAAAATATTCCTAAGTGAAAGCAATTTAAAATTCCTGTATGTGAGGCACTAGGTATGCTAGCTTGACTGCAGTAATCATTTTACAAGGTATATCTATCTCACACACAATCCCGTACAATTTAGATATGTGTGATTTTGTCAATTATACTCAATTAAAAAACATAATCATGGTAAAAATAAAAAACAGTACCTTAGCTTTTCCTTTCAGCCAGAACCGCTATCTTCCAGTAATTTGCCAAAATGACTAACACAAAGGGCAAGAGGTGGGGAACCCGGTATATGTTTTCCAGGCCTTTCAGAAAACATGGGGTTGTTCCTTTGGCCACTTACATGCAAATCTACAAAAAGGGTGATGTTGTAGACATCAAGGGAAGGGGTACTGTGCAAAAAGGAATGCCTCACAAATGTTACCATGGCAAAACAGGAAGAGTCTACAGCGTTACCCAGCATGCTGTTGGCATTGTTGTAAACAAGCAAGTTAAGGGCAAGATACTTGCCAAGAGGATTAATGTGCGTATTGAGCATATTAAACACTCAAAAAGTCGTGATAGTTTCCTGAAACGTGTCAAGGAAAATGATCAGAAAAAGAAGGAAGCCAAAGAGAAAGGTACCTGGGTTCACCTGAAGCGCCAGCCTGCCGCTCCCAGAGAAGCGCACTTGTGAGGACCAATGGGAAGGAGCCTGAGCTGTTGGAACCTGTTCCCTAGGAATTCATGGCATAAACTGGGGGTGTTGCCTGGCCATTCAGCACCTAATTAGCAGCTTAATTATTCTAGGTCTCATGTAAAAATAAAATCATCCTGTGTTGTAAGGGTGGTTTTCTTAGTTGAACAGGTATGTGGTGCCTTCTTACCACAGAAATATTTGCAGCAGGTGTTCACTGTACCTAGTAACTGTGTGCAGTCCGCACTCTCCAGTGTTTTCCTTGCTCAGAGATTGCTGAGGTACTGTGCAGGTGTATACCCAAATATTCAAATAATTATATTGGCTTAAAGATCCTGTAAATCATCATGGGGAAAAGATGTATCAAATTAAAGGAAATCACTTCAGAAACAAATGTAAGTCCATTTCAGTTAAATAAATTGTATAAAGCAAAAAAAACCAAAAAAACAAAACAGTACCTTAGGTCACAACATTATAGGAAGAACATGACAAACAACAGGGTCCCTAAAATGGCACAAAAGACAAAAACCTTTAATATTGGGTCCAAACAGTGAGGAAAATGGGTATATTTTGGAAAAATTTCCAGCAAGCCTATTTTTCTTGTTAACTAGTTAGATACTAACTTGTAAAATGTTAAATTTTTAAGTTGAAAAAAGTTAGCTGGAACTTAACACTCAAAGCAACAACATGTCATTTTTCCTTATTCCTGCAGAGTTTAAAAGTGCTTGTGGAGGTAGAAGGAATTGGAACTCTCATACCCTAATAATATTTTTGTTGTTGTTTTTGTTTTTTGTATTTTAGGGAAGGGCCTACAAGGTCTTCAGGGTCTCACTACTAGACTGGACTCAGTGATCTGCCTGTTTACAGCCTCCCAAGAGCTGGGGTTACAGGCGTGCACCACCATGCCCAGTCTTCATACCCTAATTATAAACTGCGTACCTTTTCTGGATGTCAATATTTGGAGGCACCTTAACAGCCTAACTACACAATCTCAACAATTGCACATCTTAAACATATCCATGGAAATAAGATAAAAAATGCGAAGGCACACATCATCATGAAATACAAACAATATTGTCCAAGATTAGTAACACCTGGAATGACCTAAAAGTTTACCAGCAGAAAGTCTTCAATGCACTAGGCTCTGTCCATATAGCAGAAGACCATGCAGGCATTAGAAAGCATCAGATAATTGCTGAAGATTGGTTTACTGCATATTACAGGTAACAGCAGATAACAGCTCAGCATGTGGAACACAGAGCATACGTATTTAGATGTGTCTCAGACAAGACCGAAAAGATGAATTTAAAAAAAAAAAAAAAATCAGCATATTCCCCGGGGAACAGAATTAGCAGAGTCCTGACACTCTCTCAAGCTTATCTGGAAGGGAAGACTGGGGCCCAAACAGCTAAAATAATACAGTGGTACTTTGGCTCATGAACTTAATTTTTTTTGGGGGGGGGCTCTTTTTGAGACAGGGTCTCACTTTGCAGCTGAGGCTGGCCTTGAACTCATTTTGTAGTCCAGGCTGGTCTCAAACTCACAGTGATCCTCCTGCCTCAGCTTCCCCAAGTGCCAGGATTACAGGTGTGCACTACCATACCTAGCAGGAGCTTAATTCTTTCCATGATTTTGGTCACCAACCAAATTGGTTGTGAACTGAATCATATTTCCCCATAAGGCCAACATTTTTAATTTTCTTTTCTTTTTTTTTTTGGTGGAACTGGGATTGAAGTAAGGCATGTCAGGCAAGTGCTTATGCTACTGAGCCATCTTGCTGGCCCCCCCATAAGGCCAACATTGAAGCTAGCCACGGAATTGGATTTGGTTTGCCACCAAAATTGTGAGAAGAATCACGTTTATGAACCAAGTACCCACTGCACATGGGTCCTTTTTACACCTGCACTCTGCATGAGATATCTTCAGATAACAGTGCTTTGTTACTACAGATACTTAAAACAACTTAAGAGAGGAAAAAATGCACAGCATCAAGGCTAGGTTAATATTTTAGAGCTTTGGCTTTGTGTGGGGAAGGCAGCCAGTTTATAGAGTTCCCGAAGATACAAACTTAAAGGCTGAGAACTCCACTGTCACGTCCTCGGGCCTCTGTCCTTGGGGGAAGACAGCAGGACTCTTTCGTTTCCGTGGTACAAATCCAGCACTGCGGCCCGTGGGAAGCCGTGGTTTGCAGCCCAGCTACCCACCTGGGACATTAGAGAGGATGCCAGTGCTCAGGCCATATGCAAAGGCCTGGCACAGCGTGTGAACTCTAAACTCTCCAAGTGATTTGAAAATGAGCTAACAGACAGCATGCACGCCGACAAGCTGGGACCCTTACACTCCATCTCCACAAGGGGTTAACGCATCATGACATTTAGAGCCTAGAGATCCACTTATCTCCACCAAGGGATCCTCTGAATGAACGCACAAAGAAGATGGTGCTCTTGTTTCTCAAAATATTCACCCTACCTTTGTGTGCCAACATTCAGTCCCTAGTAGAACTGCAGTCACTCTGTGGCGCTGTCACCGGAACCTCCCCAGCAAGGAGGCTGAGCCAGAGACCTTGTGTCGCACAGCTGACCCTTGAGGGCTATTTTCCAGTGCTTCTCAGTGTGGCTCCTGCCCTGCCATGAAGGCACCGATCATTTATGCAGACACTCTGCTCTGAGGCTCAAATTTATCTCCTGTCAGATCTCATGAGATACATGCTGAGCACCTGTCATGAGATTCACCAGCATGGCAGAAAAAAATTCCGAAGTCTTGGTCACTCAGAGGCCTAAGGGGTCTGTAAGGGAAGGACAAACCATCCATTCATGAAGATGGAGGTGTGAGAATAGTTAAAATAGAAAAAGGAAAAAAGCACTTTTAGAATTTTCGATTCCCATATTAGACAGAGCAGAGCTGTGTGGGTAGATGTATCATTGCAAGAGATTCCACCTCAGTCCTCTCCTCCCTCTTCCCAGAATGGAAGACACAGTGGTCCCTGATGATTGTGAAGATTTTTCATAATGAGTAGCTTTTGTCCTCTTTAGACAGAGGGAAAGACTGGTATTTCAACAACCACAACAGAGTAAAATGATCTGATTTGCTAAGAACCATGAAAAATGGTTCTTTCTGTCCACAAAGTTGTAGTGTACAATTGCTCTAAAAAAACTAGTGATGGAGGTCCGGCCAAATAGCTCAGTAGATTAAAGTGCCTGTACAGGCAGTGCTGGCCCCACCCGCAGGGCCCACAGACATGGCAATTGAGATTGGTGCGTGCCTGTAATCCCAGCTCTTGGGAGGTTGTAAACAGGAGAATCGTTATGAGTCCGATCTGGTAGTGAGACCCACCCTGTAGACCCTTCCCTAAAATACAGAAAAAAAAACTAGTGATGGAAATAAAGAAGCCATTTCTGATGAGCAATTTTTATAGAGAGAAAGCTACAATTCTAGCATAATGACCTTGTTAGATAAGGAAGCCATCTACTTTACTCCAAAGAAATGACACTTATCACACAGTTTGCAACCAAGTCACTGACAGGAGGGCTTGTGGGGGGAATTCAGAAGTATTTTAACTGAAGTGGTGCTGGCCTCGCCCCAGGCACACTGAGCCAACCACCTAGTCTGGGTGTTGGGGTACTTGCCTGTAATTCCAGCACTGGGGAGGCTGAAAACAGGATCACTTATGAGTCTGAGCTGCACAGTGAGACCCTGTATCAAATACATTAAATAAATAATATTTTTATAGAAGCATTTTAGAGCTGGGTTCCTCCTGCTCCAGCATCAGTTCTGAAAAAGACCCAGTGAATGAAATTACTGTTAAGTTTCACACCCAAACACCTCAAAGTCAAGTGTCTCAAGAAAAACAGAAACAACACTTACTAAGTCAGTCAAAGCAGGTGCTATCCTTCAAGTATATGAACCAAAAAAGTATAATAGTATCTTTTTAATTTATTTTATTTTTAAAGAGAATACAAAATAATGACAATTATTATTATTATTATTATTATTATTATTTTCTTTTTGCCTTTTTGAGACAGGGTCTCACTATGCAGTTCAGGCTAGCCTTAAACTCACTTTGTAGCTCGGGCTGGTCTCGAACTCACAACAATCCTTTTTCCTCAGCCTCCTGAGTGCTGGGATTACAGGCCTGCGCCACCACACCCAGCTAAAATAATGACAATTAGAAATGATATAGAATGTCTCTAAACAAAAATAATACAAATTTCACAGTGTCTGTTGTATTGCATGGTGTTGTCTTCAAATTATTTGTTCAGATTACCAGGTAAATATATGCAAAATTGGGGGAAAAATTATAAAAAATTAAGAAGAGAAAAAAATTGTAAGCATTAACTGCTCCTTTCCATACTTCCAAATAGCAGTATTTTAGTATAGTATCTTACTGTCTGCTCAACAAGAATCAAATCACACTAGGAAGAGGCTGGCCGCACTAAGTTGTTTCTTTGCTTGCTGCAAATCCTCTAAGAGATTTCCCTGTGGAAACTGAATCCCAGAAAAACTATAGATAGCGCTTAGGGAAGCATGAAGTACTGTCCACTGTATGCTGTGTGCACTGTTTTCCAAATATATTCACCTTTAAAAATACTTTTATAGCATCTACTCTTCTTTCTTTTCTCAGGTCTCAGCTTAAATCAGGAGAGATTCTGACATCACAGACCAGGCAAGGGCCCTGGTTTATTTACACGTTTCTTATTCACACAGCACTTTTTAGTACTGAGCTATCTGTCTGCAAATCCATCCGTAAACCTCACCACCTATCGAAGTGGGAACCCGCCTGTTTTTTTTTTTTTTTTTTTTTACATCTATTTTTAAGACCCCATGCCTGCCAGGTAGTAGGTACTCAATAAATAATTGCTAAGGAAGTAAATGAAAGTATTTTGGCACCTGCTTTTCTACTTTAAAAGAACTTTTTGGTTTTGAACCAGTTTTAGACTGGAAATTTGCAAAAAGTAGTACATACAGAATTCACCTCACGTTACGTTGCTTATGCTAAAGCTAACATTTTCATAACCATAGTACAGTGATCAAAACTGGGAAATTAACTGTGCCAAGCCACGAACTCAAGCGATTCACATTCCACCTGTTTCTCCTCCTTTCTGCAATCCAGCATTCTGCACTAAGCTGGCTCTCCTCGTTGTCCCCCTAATGTGTAACCTCCTCAGGCTGCCTGTTTAACATGAGGTTGACACTTTTAAAAAGAAGAGCTAAGGCATGGATGGCACAGCGTGTATGCAGCACAGTGTAAACGCTGGGGAACAGGTCCCTCCACGGGGCCTGGGCCCAGCATCCCAGTGCCGTCTTGACAGTGGGGTAGGCTGAAAAATCTGTCGTTGCGATAGCTACGGGTGACGAGAAATACATTCTGTGCATACAAAGCAAGGTTCCTTAGCAAGTCACGGTGCAGCGTGGAAACGCACCGGGCCACCTCGCTGTCTGGGAAACGCTTCTGTGCCGCTCGGATGTCACCAGGGACAGAGCGCCCCGGCGCGCCTGGGACTCTATGCTACGCATGACCCTGAACCAGTTTCAACAGCCCCCGCTTTCCGCCCCGCCCGCCGTGCGCGTGACGTCACTCAAGGTCCCCGCGGCGCAGGAGTCGGCGTCGCAAGCGGTTCGCGGCTTAAACTAGGTCCCCGCGCTCAGGGGGCCGTCGCGCAGGAAAGGTGCTGGGCGAGGACGGCGCGCGCTCACTCACCACCGCCTCCGCGTCCGCCGTGGTGTCGGCGCCGAGGCGCGAGGGCGCATGCGTGGGCAGCGGGGGCCGCTGGGGGTCGCGCGCCCGCACCAGCCTCGCCCAGCCCCCACCCGGAGTCCCTTTCCAGGCCTGGACCTCTGCAGGCCCCTCCCCGTTTCCTATCGGTGAAACTCAAAATACAGTAAGACAGACTTGTAATACTAGTATTCTGGGAGGCTGTGGCAGGAGGATCGCAATTTCGAGCCCAGGCTGGGCAAGTTAGTGAGATCCTGTCTCAAAGTACAAAATAAAAAAGGACTGAGGATGTAGCTCAGTGCAGTTCCCCTCCTACTCTCAATCAATCATTCAGTCAATCGAGAGCATTATTACAGACTTACCACTGAGGAGAACAGAACTCTTCATGGGAACATTTTGCTTAATTGGGGTTCAAAATTAGTGTTCTTTATCACCTAAATTAAACGAAAAGAATGTCTCACCGATTTAGGCTTGTTGTGAGGCTTTACATATTTCATCTCTGGAAACTTTCTCCATGTACTGATGTCATGCACCAGCATATGGGTGAATTTAGGCATATTCATTATTTGGACAGTGTTTGTAGGATTCTCTTTGTTTCATGCTCTGGTTAACAACATCATTATAGGGGCTGGGGAGATGGCTCAGAGGAATAAGTGCTTCCCTGACAAGCGCAAGGGCCTGAGTTCAATCCCTGGTTCTGCCAAAAAAAACCAAAAAACAAAACAAAACAAAAAAACAATGTCATTAGATGGCAGATTAATTGAAGTCCCTGAATTTCATGGTTAAATGGATTTTGCCCTTTGTGGTGGTTCAGAGACCCAAACATGTTACCAGAACTATAATTTAAGCTTGGAAAATACAGCTCCTGCAAATTTAACATGGGATCAGGGGTTTCACTTGTTCTATATTTTGATAGTACTAAAAATACATAAGCCAGTTTGACATTACTTGAGATACAAACAATAGTAGTTACATTTTTCTTCCTCACTTTACCTTCTCTGGGATGAAATACCCAAAGCCACAACTGCCAGGAGAAGGCTTTTATTTTGGTTTACACTTTCAGTGGGATCAGTCCATGGTCATGGTCTCCAGGGAAGGAAGGGGGTGGTGAAATGGCCAGGGCTTGGACAGCTTTCAGCTTGTATCACCAGGAAGCAAAGAGAAGGGAGGACCCACGGTGAGAATTCAGTACGTCCTCCCAGGTCACAGCTCGGCCGGTTCCAAGCAGGCTCTATCTCTGAATGGAAGACTTTGGGGAGGGGCATTTTAGTTCTAAACCATAACACTATTGAAATAACTTTATTGCAGTATAGGTTACACATGCTGTCTTGCTTTGTGACTCTTGGCTGAATTTATTGGGAAATATTATCAAGTCTGCAGCAAAAGGCAGTTACCTACCTGAACGTAATACTGCAAAACTACAGAAACCTGGTGGCGCTGGGTAAGGAGGCTCCCGCAGGGCTCCAGGGTTGGCTGTGGTGGAGCCCACAGGGCAAGAGTGCTGGCCTTGGGGACGCAGAGCCTGGTTCCCACACTCTATCTAAGGAGTAAAGCCTGGGCAGTGCCCCCTGGGGAACCCCCTCTTGCTGCCCCAAGCCTCTGCTGTCCAAAGCCAGAGACCCCCAAAGACTGAACAGATTGTGCATGGGCCATGGGAGAATTTGGCTCCATTGTATGAGGCTAAGCCACCTTTCACCATGCACAGGGCACCAGGCAAATAATCCCGAGAGGACCACTCAGCTGGCGTGGGAAGAGCTGTGGCCTGTGGGTGCTCTCCCAGGTGAGCAGTGCGCCTGTGGCACTTGATCCTCCCAAGGGGAATCTAAGAGTCCCTTTGGAAACCTGGATGTGGCTGCTGCATCTTCCACTGGGGTTTCCACCGTTCTAAATTGCAGGTCTCAATAAGTGTAAGAAGTTACTGTATGGAGCCGGGTGTGATGGCGCATGTCTGTAATCCCAGCACTCGGGAGGCTGAGGCAGGAGGATTGTTGTGAGTTCAAGACCAGCCTGAGCTACAAAGTGAGTTTAAGGCCAGCCTGAACTGCATAGGGAGACCCTGTCTCAAAAAAAAGACAAAAAAGAAGTTACTGTATGAAACATCTGTCAACCTAGGCAGACTGCACTGCTGCATCCATCATTCTCAGGGTTGTTGGTCACCTGGGCATGTGCACCCCAGATGACCTCACCTCCTTGTGTCACAAGGCCCAACTCGCTCACGTTCACCTCAGTCACTGTTCCTTCGGTAATCACACCCAAAGTTGTATGTAGTGGCGATGAAGGATTCCTTTTCACCCCAAGTATTGGCAGGCAAAAGGTGGCTTTCAGTTCAGGATGTCTTACATGGGCCTTCTTAAAACAGAAGCCCATTGGTCTAATGAATGGTTCGTATTTAGGTGGCTTTCTTGTAAAGCCAAGCAGACTTTAGTAACCATTCTCTTCCATGCCTTCTTTTTTCTCTCTTTTTTTTTTTTTTTTTTTTTTTTTTTGGTCTTTTTGAGACAGGGTCTTACTATGCAGTTCAGGCTGGCCTTAAGCTCACTTTGTAGCTCAGGCTGGTCTCGAACTCACAACAATCCTCCTGCCTCAGCCTCCCGAGTGCTGGGATTACAGGCATGCGCCACCACGCCCGGCTTTTTTGTCTTACATAACTTTTAATCGTTCTGTTTCTCCTTGGGCATGAACTTTGGGCAGAGGAACTTCCCATTTTACTGCCTTTTCCTTTCTGTTTAATCATGTTGGAAAGTACTTTTGCATAAGACTGTCCCTCTCTCTCCAGCAGGTAGGCAGGTACTGCTCCTTGTGGAGTCTTTTCATCACTCTTTTGTTCGGTGTTTCTCTTTTCCTGTGTCTTGATAGTCTTCTTTGTTTATATTTTCTCTGCATGACAGCTATTTGTGGTAGAGCTTAGCCTTCAGGCCAATTTTTTTTTTTTTTTTTTTTTTTTTTTTTGCCTTCTTTGAATGTTCATGGGCCTCTCGACTTTCCTTCTCTTTTTCTCATGGTAATCCAAACGGTACCCCTAGTGTTTACAGTGTAATTCAATATATTCATTCTGTGGCATGATGACAGCTGCAGAGCCACCTCGGGCGGCCTCAGATGTGCAAAGAAAAATCCTAACTTGGGGTGTCCCAGATGCACAAGCTGCCTCCCTCCGCACAGCCAGAAACCCCAAGACCAAAGTTCTTTTGCAAGTTTGAGCCCCTGTATGAACCTTGGTGTTCTGGCTCTCCATGTTGTAGCTTTCTCTCTAATTTTTGTTCCTGTATCTTGTCAGTATTTATGTCATCCTCTTCTAAATCAAAGTCCTCTATTATTTTGACCTACCTTTCTTGTTTCACTTTCTTTTCTTTTGTCAGACTCTTTAAAGTTCTTATCTGACCCCACAACTTCATTTCTGATTCTCTTGCTCACTTTGGGATACAAACCCCTCTCGTACCCCATGCTGCTAAAATTGGTTTCTGGGAGATGGCCACTAACCTTGTCCATCCAATGCAGTGTCCAAAGCACAGGATGGTGCCTTGATTGTATTGACGGTACCTCTGGCCCTTTTCTTCCGTCCTGGCTTGGGGCTGCTGCTCTGCTCCGCCCAACTATCCTTGTGTCTCTGCCATCCCCTCACTGCTCCTCCAGAATCTCCTCCACTTGCATTCCCCATGGCCTTGGCGTTCCACTGTATAGCACAGTGCTTTTCAGTAGCTTTTTTTTTTTTTTTTTTTGCAGAACCAAGGATTGAACTTAGGCCCCTGCTCTTGCCAGGCAAGCGCTTATTCCACTGAGCCATCTCCCTGACCCCTTTTCAGTGGCTCTTTCATGTCATTTTCCCATTTCTATATTCCTGGCTCCAGAATTTCACCCATGCTCTCCTTCCAGAATTTAAATTCTACCTTTATATGTGGCATTCTGTCAGTCAAGTAAGCCCTTCAAAAGTCTTGATCAGCATAATGTTCTTTTCTTTGAATTATGTCCTTATATATAGGATTTTTGGTCCTCGTAGTAGTGTAATGATATTAATAACAGAAGGCTGGGGAGATAGCTCGGTATAATAAGCTCTTGCCTGGCAAGTGAAGAGTCCTGAGTTCGAGCCCCGGTACCACAAAATAAATAAATAAAGCAATAGAATCTTAGCTCCCCAATGCTGATATACCACTACCACTATCTATTTCAGCAAACCTTTGCTTGCTATACTTCTCTGTATGGCAGATACTGAGTTAGATTTTTTCTTATTTAGCCCATGAAGTCAGGCTAACCCAGTTTATCTGATTCATATTCTGATTCTTGACTTCATTCTGTTTTCCCCATTTACACTTGGTTTTCTGGCAGTGAGACAGAGTCTGAATCATCATTCAGACCAGTCTTAAACTCAGTGTTCCTCCTGCCCTTTAGGCTCCTGAGTGCTAAGATTACAGAAGCCCAGCGACTTTAGAGTTAGGTTTTGTGTGTGTGTGTGTGTGTGTGTGTGTGTGTGTGTGTGTGTGTGTGTGTGGTACAAGGTCTCACTGCGCAGCCCAGACTCATAGTGATCCTCCTGATTTCTGCCTCCCTCGTGCTGGCATTACAGGTGCACACCACCACGCCCGGGCTCCATCACTGGCTCAGCACGCCCAGGGGCCGGCCAGCGCAGCATGCAGAACCAGGGACTGAACCCTGGCCCCTAGGTTTACCTAAGCAAGCGCTTAGTCTGCTGAACTATACCGCTGGCCCTGTGACTAGAGTTTCCAAGTTGCTTTTCACTTGGTTGTCCTTCCTGTTTCTGGTGCTATAGGTTATCCTAGGTGAGAAACTTCATTCCTACTTTGGCCACACTGACCCCTTAGAACTTTGGTCTGAGCAGGGGCTCCTGGTGGGACCAGAGTCCAGTCATCATGACCTCTCATCCCTGGCTGTGTTCTTGACCCCCGGGAGTGACTGAGATGTCCAAAGGAGTTGTCTTCAAGCCCGGACGTCCTTCATTCCATCTGAGCCAGCTGCTTACTAGATTTTTACTGGACTTACTGAGTTTCTCATTTCCTTGAGTTTTGTTTGGCTTGTCTTCAGATTCTCTGCTGGTTTTCAGTCCTCTTCTGCACTGTCTTCCCACTTTCTTTTAAGTGTACATCTTAGATCTCATTGAGATTTCACAGAATCATTTTTAAAATTCTTTCCCAGATTTTTTCCATTTTCATTCCTTTGTATTGTGTTGAGAGGATGTCACTAAGGGCTTTTGGAGGTATCATATCACCTTGCTTTTTCATGTCTTGTGCTTTTGCATTGAGATTTTCATATTCTGGGGTGGCTTTCTTAGGAAGTGCTTTCTTCTGGAGGTGTGTCTTAGATGTTGGTTCATAATGAAACACTGAATTTCCAGCTGGGCATTAGGCTTCAGTCTCCCGATAGCTTCTCTGGCTGTAGTTCATGACCTTGGACATAGCATATTCTATGGTGGAATCAAGAGATGCACTGTCTGTGAGCCATGAAGAGCAAGGGGTGCTGCAGATACAGACAGCGGTTGGTGTCTGGCACTCACTGTGGGGCCTCAGCAGCAGTAGTGGGCCCTGTCAGGAATGGTGGACCACCTTGGGGGCTTCCTCAGGCACTGTTGTCACCAGCTTTTCTACTCTGACAATGGTAGCCCCAGCTCTTGTCCTTTACCTTGCCCATGGTGCAGACCTAGGGAGAGGTGGTGGGGGAATTGTGTGGTCCCTCTGAGGGGCTCATTTAGGTTTTGCAGGAAGGCATTGTTGGGGAAGGTTGGGGAGTGGGTGATGGCAAGAGATACTTTCTGTGGCAGTGAATGACCTGGAGTGGGACTGGACTGGCTGAGTTCCTCTAGGCCAGCTTTGGCTGCAGCAGTGTTGTTATAGCTGAAGCCTGGCTTTCCTCCCTCAACTCCTTAGCTGTTCTGTGCACCCACTCTGAGCAATAGCTAGAGATGGAGTTGCTCATGACCACCTCAACAGGGCCTTATGGATGGGCACCCATGACACCCTGGCCTTCCCAGCTTTGTGGTGACAGCTGTGGGAATGTGGGTCAGACAGGCAGCAGAAGCTGAGTGGGCCCTGCCTTTGGAGCTGGCACTGGTGCCAGTCCCTGGGGAGCTAGCCACAAGCTCGGCCTCGGGGACTTACACCGGAACCCCTGGTGCCCTCCCCCTTCCTAGAGCACAGCACAGCTGCTATTTTCAGTCACTCCGCTGGGCAAAGTCAGGCCAGTGAGGCAGCTCTGTGCCTGCAGGGGTCCTAACCACTAGGGAGGAGACAGTGGCTCCCTTCTTAAGGGGGTTTGTGAGGAGATGACTTAGGCGACTTCTCAGAGTTACATACGTAAGTGGGCTCCTGGCTTGGGAGCACTGTGGCATTTCCAGTAGCAAGATGGTCAGCGCCAGTGCTGTGGGAGTTTGCTGCCACTTTTTCATATTTACCAGGGCAGGAGGCATAGCCTGCCCCATGCGCAGTTGCAAAACGGCAGATGGCAGGATATTTTGTTTCTCTGCTGTTGCCCACCCACATCTTTGCATCTTTTGAGCTGCTAATCTTTTGCTGATTTCCAGAGTTCTCTCCGGGTCATTCACTTCAAGATGCAGCTATCCGTTTGTTCCTTTCTCTTTTCTATTCTTCTCTCTTTTTTCCTTTTTAATTTTTTTTCCCTTTCTTTTCCCTCCCTTCCTTTCCTTCCTTCCTATTTGGTAGCACTAGGGATTTAACCTAGGCCCTTCACACTGAACTACTTTTGAGAAAGAGTCTTGGTATGACACTAAGTTACCCAAACTGGCTCAAACTTGCCATCTTCCTGCCTCAGCCTCCCAGAGCGCTGGCACTGCAGGCATGCCCCACCCACTTGGCTGCTTTCATGTCCTCTAGGGGAGGTTTTTATTTTTTGTTTTTGGTGCCAAGGACTGAACCCAGGGCTTCCAGCTAGCTGGGCAAGCATGCTACAGCTGAGCCAAATACCCAGCCCCTACTTCCATATTCTTTTGGAAGCAGTGACTGCTGGTGCCTCAGTCCCAGAGTCTTACATCCAGTTTTTTTTTTTTTCTGGTGCTGTAAACCATATCCCGCTTTCAAGAAACTGCGTTAGATATAGCCAAACCTAAGCGACCTGTGTTTGTCAATTGCTCTAGCAGTGAAAAATGACCCAAGGAAAAAGAGTTGCTGATTCTCAGTCTGTCATGCGCTTGCTTTCCTCTTACTCCTGTGTACAATACAAGTGTGCTGTGGATACTCCCATTCTTACAGCTGCAGTGTGTATGGTCACTGATATGAAGACCAATCCACAATGTGCCCTGCATTGATGACAGCTGGCTGCCTTTGAACGCTCAGTGTGAATCCTAACCCCGTGGGAAATGCAAATCATACCCTCGTGTTAAGAGTGAGGTGACCTCGTGGGCTTCCTGAAGGAGTCGTGGGGATACCAGAGGCCCAGGGACCATGCTTAAGAACTGAGGCTCCAGACTTAATGTGAGGGAGAAACACCTCTGCTATTTCATCCATTAGTGATTAGGCTTTTGAATCCAAGCTATTTTGATTCTGTAGTTTTCAGTCTTTAGCAGGCTTGCTAAAACCATATCAGTAATAGGGGGAGCAAGGATCCTCCCAGTTATGAGCCAGGGTAGTCTGAGGAAGTAGAGGGGCAGCTGCTCTGCCGGAGTTTAAATGCTTATTTTTGAGTGCAGCAAGGGCCTGGAAAACACGGCAATGCCCAACATGAAGTTTCTGCTAGATAAAACAGAAATGTCGCAGGCCCTAGAATACAGTGAGCCATACAGTAGCACAGAACACTGTCTGCATCAGAGGATGCCACTGACTTCAAGGAAAGTGAGATAAACTTGTGTACTAGAGGGAGGAAATCTTCAGGATAGCTCAGGTAAAGAGACCATGGATCAGGTCCAGTCTGCTTCCCTTTTTGCTTTATTTATACATAATGTTTCCTCTAAAAATGTGACTCAGCTTCTTAGTATCTTTGTGCCTTTCTGGAAAGTAGGGTAGCATGACCTTCTCAGAGAGCTCTGGTTGGGAGTCAGCACAGGGTGCTCTTTGGGCCTCTCCTCCCTCGTCCCCAACTGTTGCAAACACTGTGAATAGTAATTCAGTCCGGGTTTGTGCGCAGGAGGAAGAATGCAAGCCTTGGAGCCTCCCGAGCTGCGTCCACCGTGTGGCTGGAACTCTGGACAAGTAAGTTACTTAATCTTTGGCAATGTGAATATGTGTACGTCCGAGCTACTTTAAGTGCAAATGAGGTAAAGCGTGTAGTTACCTAGCAGGCACTTTGTCCATGAGAACTGTTATTTTAATTCTCTTCCTAAGGGGCTTCGTGAGCTCTACTTGCCCAATTCTCCTTCAAAGGTTGTACTCCAATATCCCAGTCTTGCCAGGAGAATTAGTCTGGGAAATCAACTACGAGTGTCTTCACCCTTTTTTTTAAATCTCATTTTGAAGTCAAATTCTCTATTTCCCTTTCTCATACCAGGGAGACCTTTAACAAGAATGATCTTCGTCCTTTTGATTTCAAATGGGAGTTTTGTTAGAAAGTCTTTTGTGTGGTTGAGTATATCAGTCTCTACATTGAGAATTATGTATTATTTATTACATAATAGCCTGTGTGGGAAGAAAAGTATGACTTAAAATGGAGCAACAGAGTCAGTGAATAGCTAAAACTTTCGATAAAGCCTTATTAGACTCCTGTATTCACATAAGTTATGTGTTCAGAATATCACTTTACTAAGCAAATTTGAAAAACGTTTTTGATTCTGTGTTTCAGCTCTTTAAGTCTGTCATGGCAGAAAAACCAGTGCCTGGGTCCACCCAAACGTCCACCTGTGAAGATACAGTTAAGTATGCCTTTCGGGTAGAGCTCTGCATTTTGTATACTGATGCAGTAAAATTGCTCTCAATAACACAGCATGTGTTCGGTAATTAACTTTTATACTCACAAACTGAACCATCAATGACAGTTTAAATAATCATTCCATATTTCTTAAGTGTGATGATTTTAGCATAAAGCCCATTCCTATTAAAAAAAACTTTTTTTTAAAAAGCAAATTACAATTCCAGAAGAGATGAGGCCATTTTTGTGTTACAGCGACAAAATACCCAAGACAAACACCTTAAAGGAGGAAAAGTTCACTGTCTCGTGGTTCCAGAGGTGTCAGTTCCTGGTCCCTTGTCTCTGTGTTCCTGGCTTGGGGTGAGGAACCCCATCATAGGGGTGAGCGATAGGGGTGGGGGTGAGTGGTGGAGAAAGCGGCTGGGCTCACAGCGCCCAAGAGGCACAGACAGTGGAAGGGGCCGGAGAGAAAAAGCGACCTTCACGCGCAGGCCCGTGATCCCACCTCGTGGAGTTCCTGCCGCGTCCCAGCGCGCCACTTAGCAGACAGTGGGTTGTTAGTGCATGGCCAGGGGGAGACCTCACAGTCCAATCAACGCCCGGATACCCCACCCCTGGACGCTGCTGCTTCGGGGACCAAGCCTTCCGCCCTGGCAGGGCTGCGCCCGTGCAAACGTGTGCGGGTCATCATGGCTGGGACTCCGCGCGGCGTGGGGACCCAAAACCAGCAGCGCGTCACTCCCAGACTAAACTTACTCCTGCTTCCTGCCCCTGGCTAGCTTCACCTCTCTCTTTTGCCTTTCCGGTGCATGCTCCAGGCCTTCTCCAGTCAGCATCTGGTTACTGCCCCCTGCCGGCCGAGATGAATTCTCTGTCCCCCTGCCTCCTCCTCTGAGGGCTCCTGCATTCTTCTGGAGCCCTCCGCTGCTGAGCAACAAGGGCTTCCTTTACCCCTCTGCCACTTCTCACTCACACCAGAGGAAGAGACCATACAAACTCGAGACTTGGGGGACATTTAAGGTCCAACCATAATAGTAACTGAGAAGGATAGTGCTATTTCAAAGAATTTGTACTGGTGGGGCCAGGGAGATAGCTCAGTGGCATAAGCGCCTGCCTGGCAAGCACGAGGTCTTGAATTCTATCCCCAGCACCACAAAACAAACAAACAAACAAACAAACAAATGTGTCAAACAATTTGTACTGGAAGCCCGGTGTGGTGGCGCATGCCTGTAATCCCAGCACTCGGGAGGCTGACGCAGGAGGATTGTTGTGAGCTCGAGACCAGCCTGAGCTACAAAGTGAGCTTAAGGCCAGCCTGAGCTGCATAGTGAGGCCCTGTCCCAAAAAGACAAAAAAACCAGAATCTGTACTGGAATTACGTGAATGTAGCCTTTCTGTGCATTTCCTGAGGGCTGGTGGTAGTGAGCATGTTTTCATACACACATTTGCTGACTGTTATTTTGAGAAGTCTTCTACCTTTTGCCCATTTTAATTGAATTACTTATTTTATTGCTGCTATGTTTGAATTATTTATATATTGCAGCTATTAATCCTTGGTCAAATGAATAGCCGTTCGGTCTTTTCTCCCATTGTATAGGGTGTGTCTTCTCTGTGTTGAGTTCTTTACTGTACAGAAGATAGCTACTATAATATAATCAGGTTTTGTTATTATTTTTTGTGGTTTTATGGTCCTACCCAGAAAACCCTACCTTACCCCTACCTAGAAAACCCCTGCCCCTACCAGTATCTTTCCTGTTTTTTTCTTTCCCATACATACTGACGGGATCAGCTCACGCTTGTCGAGCTCATCCACAATGGTGGTGCTAACCTCACTGCAGGGACTGAACCACTGATGTGTTCATTTCTGAGCGGGCTCCTTAGGGGGCGGGGCCTCCAGGGATGAAAGACTGCAGACAGGGGAGTGAAAGCTATGCACCGTCCCTGGCCCCGCCTTTCATTTGGGCTTGTCCTCTGCTTCCTGCCGTCTACTAGCCTCCACCAGCTCTTCAGCACCATATGACCTTGTGCCGCTTGGTGCTTCTGCCTTGGTCCCAGACAGCCAAGGACAGGAAAGAGGTCCGCGTGCAGCTACTGAGAGCTACTGGCAGTATGGGCATTTGGATCTGGTTATATTTTTGACATGCACTTGATCAATTTTTTTTTTTTTTTTTTTTTTTTTTTTTTTTTTTTTTTTTTTTTTTTTTTTTTTTTTTTTTTTTTTTTTTTTTTTTTTTTTTTTTTTTTTTTTTTTTTTTTTTTTTTTTTTTTTTTTTTTTTTTT
>PVKA01004919.1:44486-94867 GCA_004027165.1 Ctenomys sociabilis | reverse complement strand
GTTCAGGGGTCACCCTTGGTGACTCTGAAGCAGCTACACCTATGCCTCTTGGGCATACTTCCACATCTTGACATGAAATAAGGTCCTGTCCTTGTCTTCAGGGTCTCACTACTAGTTCGGACTCTTAGTGATCCTCCTATTTATAGCCTCAAAAGACCTGGGATTACAGGCATGCGCCACCACACCCAGTCTCAATTGCAGTCTCAGTGCACCCCGGAGGCGGGGCTTATACGTAGGCCGGGGATTGAACCCCTGGGCGCTGTGCCTGCTTGCAGGTGCTTTCATCCACTGAGCTATTTGGCTGGCCAGTACCCATCTCTCCCATTATCTCTCAGACAAAACTAATGCTCCCAGAAACTGTCAGGACTCCATTTCCCACAGAGGGCAGCTAAAAAGCAGAGCAGTGGGCAAGAGAAGAGCATGCTCGGCTGGGCAAGAAGGCCCACACCTCTAATCCTAACACCCGGGGAGGCTGCGGCAGGTGGATCGGAAGTTTATTCCAGTCCAGGTGACCTAGTGAGACCTTGTCTCTAAACCAAATAAAGGCTCAAGATGAAGCTCAGCATGAAGACTGCTGTGTTCAACAATACTGGAAACACAGGGGCACAAAGGGAAGTGAGCCGCTGTCCTAGGGACAAACGGTCTCCCAGCCTTACCTCCCTGGGGGTGCTCAAGACACACCCTGCACCCCCTCTAGTGCTCAGGACACCTTGCCGAGGAAGGTCATTTCTCCATGAAGTCCCCTGAATCTGAAGGCTGCAGTGTTCCCGACTCAAGCGTCATCACTTCACTCTCCACCGCGCCAGGATCCTCAGCTGATTGGATGCTGCTCGATTTTGCAGGGTCCCTGGGCCCTGTGCTCTCTGCCTCAAAGGCCCTTCCTTGGTCCAGCAGTGGCCCTAACTGGAGACAGCCTTGGCTGTCTACCACATTGGGACTTTAATCTTTCTGTGGTCCTGGGCGCCTAGAAAGAATGGCTTCTTTTCCTTCTCCTTCCTCTCCTCCTCCTCCTCCTCCTCTTCTTCAACAATAAACACGTATTATCTCAAAAAGCATTTGTCAGTCAGGAGTTCCAGGTCAGATGAGTTGTGTGGAACCAACCTCAGGTGTCTCCTGAGATTCACTGCACACTGCCGGCCAATATGTCTGGGGCCAACGAGGCAGGGCGTACTGCTGTGCATCAGGGCACAAGACTGAGCATGCGCAGACAGGCAGCAAGGGGCAGCGGGAGTCGGCGAGATGTGACAAAAATTATGGTGGATGTTGCAGTTTTAAAATGTGTTGTGGAAAGGGACTCCTTGTCAATAACCTCCCCACACACTCCCTTCACGTCAAATGTATTCCATCTTTTAAAAAATCACTCCTGGAAGATTCTAGAAGAGCCCTTTCACGTGTTCCATCGTGCGTTGTGGCCGTCCTGCTGCCCTGAATTGACTCACGGCATTCAGCTTTCACCTCTGTTTTGACTGTGGAGCCAGAGGTCTTGCAGTGTCTGATCCAGTGCGTGAGGTGGGCAGCGACACACCGGGGTGACTCTACGAGCCTGCCTTTCTGTCAGGTGGCACTCAGCAGCTGGATTCACTGCATTTTTGATCATGCCTGGTAGAGACACCCAGGAAAGAGGACTTGAAGAACCACTTCAGAAAGCGACGAGAATGATAGAACAGGTGTGTTCAAGGGGCGGGGTGTATTCTAAGTGAGCTTGACGGCAACAGTCATTTGCTGAGAAGCATTTTTTAGAAGACAAAAAAAGTTATGCAATTTGGAGAGAAAACAGCGTGGCAATGAACTGTTAAAATCTGCATATTCACTACGTGGCCCCTGGAAGGCATTCCAGCAGGCCGTGCCCCAGAGGCTCAGGGGGCTGAGAGGGGCAGGAGGAGGGGGTCTCACCTTTTCCCTTTTTACACCGCAGGGGAGAAAAGCTGGAAAGAAACATCCAGGAATTGATGCCACGGGGTCTCCAGAGTCACTCTGCTAGATTATGGAAAGACCCCTTTCTGTAAAGATGGTGGGGCCTGAACAGGACCTGCGCTGGTCAGCCCCTCCCTGACTCAGAGGCTGCATCACCAGCGTGCGCTACAGGTACCTGCGGGGCCTACAAATGGCAGAGGGGACCCAGGAGCCCCGCTGCTCCCTGCAGAGCTGTCCCACTTGGGCTGCAGCTGAGATGTCAGCCAAAGGTGGCGACCGTCCAAGGCTGAGCTGGGCCGTAGGGCCACTTAGGGATGGCTCCCCCGACCCTGGGCGCTGGCAAGCTGGTACCGGCCGGGGAGCAGCTTCAGCGCCTTACCTCCGTGGGCCTCTGTTGGGGCTGCCTGGCTTCTCACCTGTCAGCGAGGCTTCTCTTTTCTGGTAGAAATAAAAGCGTCCTGTTGTGATCACCTAAGTCCCTTGGCAGAAGGCGGTGCTACCTCCTTGTCAGTTCCAGCTTTGCTCCCTCCTCGAGCCTCCTCACGCTTGTCTTGAGAGGAGTCATCTGGGGATGCTGGCTCCCGGCTCCTTCACCGGGGAGCGGGGATGCTCTCTGAGCTCACAGGTGTCTTCCTCCCCCTCTTCCTCCACCCCTTCCTCCTCCCCCTGTTCTTGCTCTCCCTCCTCCTCTTCTTCCTCTTCCCTCTCTTCTTCCCCCTCCTCCTCTCACTCGTACCATTCCTATTTTGGCTGCATCATTAAAACCTGCTTCTCAAGCTGATTTCCTTCAGCTTCAAATTTCTAAAGCCTCTTCAAATTCTGAGCAACTGTTTATTTTCCATATACCAAAATCTGAAGCCATTTTAACCCATATCATAATCTGAATATTTATTTATTCATTGTCTTTTTGCGACAAGGTTTCACTACACAGTTCAGGCTGGGCTTGAACTCACTCTATAGCCCAGGGTGATCTCAAACTCATAGCGATCCCCCTGCCTCAGCCTCCGGAGTGCTGGGATTATAGGCATGCAGCATCACACCCAGCCTGATGTTCTGAATTTTAGGATAAAATAGTCTTTTAGTTCCCAAAATGCTTCTCAGCATGTAATAACTTAACGAATGTTCCTTCTACCTAACCCAAAGAACATGGCATATCCTTAGAGAGAAAGTCCCTTTCTGACCCTGCGTTCCTGCCCATTATCTAGGCTTAGGGGTGGCCAGATGTGAGTGAAAAGGACTTCAAATGGTGTGGAGCACTATACCATTTGCCAACCCCACATCTGCAAACCTGCCCCTACCTGCTCCAGGGGCTTCCCTTGTCCTGGGAGTCCTGGTGTGGGACTGAGCTGCTCTCCAAAGTAGGGTCTGCCCAGTGTCCTCCCAGAATTTGCATGTAGTGATAGTTAAAGTTTCAGGGTATTTGCAGGCTGGGTGTTCAACACAGCCATTATTAAAACTTAAATGATAGAAACTTGTGATGCACTATATTGTATTTTAAAAGATAGTAAAGATTCAAAGCTTGCAGCTTCCTAATCAATTTACATTTCATTACTATCTGTGCTCTGAAGTATAGCAATATGGGCCATAGTCTCCCTTATCAATGGTCTCACTGTCTTCTTATTTCAGGTATAGCCACCTGTAGGTGGAAAATATTAAATGGAAAATTCCGTATTTGGAAAGGTGGTGGGAGGGAGGGAAAGGTTGGCTCTTGTTCTCCCTCTGCTCCTCCAAATTGTATTGTTTTGTTAGTTATTATGTTTTTTTTTTTTTTTTTTTTTTTTTAACCTGACCCCCAAAAGTAAGGAAGGAAAGGTTTATTAAGCTCAAAGTTTGAGGAGGGTTGGGTCCATACTCTGCTGGCTCCGGGGCAACGATTCAAGGCACAAGAGACAGCAAAAGCAGCAAGAGCACAAAGGGAGGAAGCAGGCCTCTTCTCCCTTGTATGGCAAGCAGGCTACCTGCCTATGGTGGTGCAGAGCTCAAGCCATCCCTGCCCTCCTGTTGCACAGGTTGAGGATGTTTATGAAGTGAGGGCCCTGGCCCCTGTTGAGTCCTTTAGTTAAACTTCTAAGCTTCTCAAGTTGACACAGTGAATCAATCACTACAATTAGCTAAGAACACATCTTAAGGACTGGCGAGATAGCTCAGCGGACAAAGAGTCTGCTTAGGCAAGTGCAGGGATGGGGGTTAGATCTGGCCAAGAAGACCGGGCATGGTGGGGCACGCCTGTAATCCCAAGGCTGGGGAGGTTGAGACAGGAGGATCACCTGGAGTTGAAGCTGCCTAGTGAGACCCTGTACCAAATACATAAATTAAAAAAGAAAAAGAAAAGGAAAAGGATATATCTTAAAATCAAATTTAATTTAAAAAAGTGGAGGATGTAGCTCAGTGGCACAGAATTTGCCTAGCATGAACAAGGCCCTGGTTAAATCCTTGGGAACACACTCCCAACGACCCCCTCCATCACGGGGTATATGTCATCTAAAATGAGGAGTATTTACACTTTATTATTATTTCTAAATTGTGCGAACGTCGTCGAGCAGCGTGAATGTTCTGGACGCAATCTGCAAACACACACACACACACACACACACACACACACACACACGGATGTGCACCTGACCCCGCCCACCGCCCGGGGGCCGAGCGCCACCAAGCCCACCTACGCAAGCAGGACTTTGCGGCTGTGGGGGCGCTACCTCAGCTGTCCAAGGAGCTCGGATTCCCACACAGCAATGCCCCTTGCCATGGCCGGGTGTGCATGTCTTCCACGTAGGATTTTGCCCAGAAATACAGCTAGGCATCCTCCTAGGAGCGGGCACCCACACACCCGCCTCCTGCCGCCAGGTCCCCGGATGGGAGGTGTGCGCATGTGCAGGAAGCCTCCAGCAGAGAGGGCCAGGGGCTGAGCTCCTTGGTCCACCCCTTTTGCGCTGTCCCCAGGTGTTGAGGGAGTTTTATCCAAGGAACATTGCCTCCGGGCGAAACGTTTCTCACTGTACAACCTCCAACTACCTCCTTTAAAACCTCCTGGTGAACACGCCTGTCCCTGTACCAATCTCAGCCTGCTGAGCACAGTATCTGCATGCAGACTGCAGTTACGGCTGCCTCACGCGCTCATTCAGCCGTATTTGTTGTCTGCCAGACACTGTCGTAGGCTCTGAATGTGCCTGGGAACAAAGCAAAGCAGAAGAAAACACAAACCGTGCTTACGTGGGGGTCATGGCTCAGGGGGAGACACTGAATAGACATAATTCTAAAGCAAAATGAAGTTGTTCTTTTGTATCTTGTAGGACTGGGGTTTCAGGACTCCTTGGTTGCCATCCACGGAAGCTCAAGTATCTTATAAAATGGTGTACTATTTGCATATCACCTGTGCATATTGTCATTTCTTCTTTAAATCATTTCTAGATAATGGACTCATGACACCTATTAAAACGCAAATGCTGTCTAAATAGTCGACCTACTATATTGTTTGCATAATAATGGCAAAAAAATGTGATCAGGAGTGTCTAGTTACTTTTGTCTCATTGCTGTGACAAAATACCAACACTCCAAATTAAGGAGGGAAAGGTTTATTCCTCTTACAGTTTGAGGCGGGCCCCAACACACAGCAGCGGGCAGCAGTTTCTGGAGGCGGGAAACAGCCAGAGCAAAAGAAAAGGATGTGGCGAGGGCGTCTAGCAAGCCTCTCTCCCTCCCACATTGCCTGTGAAGACCAGAGCTCCTCCGAGTAAGGGGATACCCTATCTTTCCTCAGTCCCCCATTATATGTCCTTTAAGAGCTGAGACTCTAGGAAGGGCCCTCCATGCCCCAGGGAGGAGAAGTAGAGCTACACAATGTCCGTGCCCTCCTCTTGCATAGGATGAGGATGTTTACAAAGTAAGAACCTTGGTCACTGCTGAGTCACTTAATTAAACATCAAAACTTCTCAAGTTGACACAATGTGTCAACCACTACAAGGGGAGACAAGTTATTTGATTGTTTTTAATCTATGGTTGGCTGAGTCCTTAAGCAGAGCTGGAGCTCAAGTGTATCTCCCGTGCATTACATAGGGATGGGAGCCAGCCAGAAGAGGACAGCAAAGTGGGTGGGGCAGGAATAGGAAGGTGACCCTGTGCAGAGACCTGCAGCAAGGCTTAAGAGAGAGGGAGACTTCAAGAAGGGAGCCATACTGAACACTCTGAGGCTGGGGAGAGGGAGAGAGGAGGAGAGGGAGAGAGACAGAGACAGACAGACAGGCAGGCAGACAGGCAGACAGAGACAGACAGAGAGACAGACAGACACACAGAGAAACAGAGAGAGACAGTGACAGAGAAAGGCAGAGACAGAGAAGGAGAAAGGCACACAAAGAGGGCAATGGCGGATGTGCATGGTAGCAGATCACATGGAAAATAAGAAGTGGCAGTGGTAAAGCAGAAGGTGAGAAAAGAAGCCAGAGCCTGGGGCGGAGCCCCCCTGGTCTTTTACAACAACCTCCTCCAGCAGTGAGCAAGCAGGGCGGTGTTGGGATCCAGAACCAATGACCAGCAGCTCCCAGCCTGACTTCCACCCTCCTCTTCTGCCTGGATAACCCCATCTTCCTCCTTTGTTTTCACACATGCACCACGCCTTTCCCAGTTAGCGCCTGCTGCCTCGTCATTGCTCACCCATGCAAGCTCCACCCCAAGCCACCTATAAATTCTTGGTCTCCGCCTCCTTCCGGAGGGCTCTTGCATCTCTCCTACAGCCCTCCAGTGCCCAGCAATGAAGGCTTCCTTTACCTTGCTCCTGCTTCTCATTCATCCCCGGAATGAGAAGCATTCTTCTCATTCTCCTGGGAGCTAACTGGGGACACAGGACAACTACTTAATCTTCCCACTGGCACTGTCCCCAACAGCTTCACTGTCTCGCTCAGCTCCACAAGGACCTTACATCCTTCATCACCACCTGAGGAGTGGGCCTCCAGCTCATGAGCCCTTGGAGACCCAACCACCTCCAAAGCATGGTACGCAGCCTTGGAACTCTCGCGATACCCTAGAATGCATCACACACCAGAAGGTGACCAGGGTCAGCTTCTTCTTTACATCTTTTTTTTTTTTTTTGGAACCGGGGATTGAACTCAGGCCCTTGCACTTGCCAGGGAAGCGCTTATTCCACGGAGTCATCTCCCCAGCCCCACTTCCTTACATCTTACCTCAGTGCCAAAAGCTCAGACTCCCATGGCCTACTTTGGTAGCACCTCTGTCAGATCCAGCCTCCTATCCCATCCATCCCAGTGCCTTGCTGTGCTCACTCTGCCTGACCCCCTGGCTTTCAGCCCTTGCCAAGAAATTCAACTTCCTTCCTGCGTGGACTGCGTAGCCCATCCATTCCCAGAATGTAGATCACATTCCTGAGAGGATCGCATAGCCCCTCATCCTCCTACCAGGCCCCCCCGAATCCTTCATGTTCTCACCCTCCTCTTACTCTACATCTCCTTCTCTTCATCCATTCCCTAAATCCACTGAATCTCCTCCTCAAACATACCGCAGAGTACCTCTCTTCATTCCCACTGGCACCTTCCATTTAGGGGCACCACTATTAACTCAATGCCTACTTCCGTCTCCAATCAAGTAGCTTCTCTGAGTCTGCCCCTGCCCCCTCTGGTTCATTTGCTTCATCCGGAGTGACCTATCCCGTTTACAGTAAACAGCACTTTTTGAAAAGACAAGTAGCCCTACTCACTCTTCTGGCACTTGAGTTTTGACAGAGGCCTGAAGCCGCAGAGCCATCACCCCGGTCAGTGTGCCCAGCGGCTCTAGCACTGCCCCTAACCTCCTCCCACTGTCAGTGTACAACCAACCCAAATTCCCCCCTCTCTGTCCTCCCGCCTCCCCCTTGTAACCATGGATATACACCCTGTCCCAAATATCTTGCCTTTCCCAGCCTGTCATATAAACGTGATCGTACAGTATGTAGGCCTTTGAATATTACTTCTGCACTTAGCATATTGTATTTTACGTTCGAGCAAATGGCTACACGCTCGGCAGTTTGTTCCTTTTTTTATTGCTAATTAGTGTTCCGTTGTGTGCAGGACCCACAGTTTGTTTAGCCGTTTGCCAGAGGAAGGACATTTGGGATGTTTCTGGTTTGGGGTTGGTAAGAACAGATCTGCTGCGATAAACATTCACGTATGGGCTTTTGTGTGAACATAAGTCTTTTCCATTGGACGTGTATTTAAGAGTGGGATTACTGGGTCACAAGGGAAGTATATTTAGCTGGGCAAGGCACTGCCAAATTGTTTTCCAAGGTGGCGCTACCACATTTGTTCTGCGCTGGGGCTTGCAAGGAGTTCTAGTTGCTCTGCGCACTTGCCAACACTCACTACTGTCTGTGTTTTTAATTTTAGGTACTCCAGGGGCTGTGTGGAAACGCTCCATTTGCATAAGTTGCAAATATGACCATGCTGTGCTTAAAACTCTCTGCGACTGCCTGTTGCCGGGAGGGATAAGGCCGGAGTGGTTAGCGTGACTTGGAGGGGCTAGCTGCGGGGGCGGGAAGTGGTTGCCATGGCGTCTTTGCACAGCTCTCAGTCCTGGCTGCTGCCGTCCTATTGCAGAATCTGAATCTCATGCCTTGACCGCCTTGACTACTTGCGGGTCTCCCAGCCCACCATGTTTCTCACCTCTGAATATTGACCCATGTTATTCACTCTGCCAAAGCATCCCCTACCCTTCTTTCATCTGGTGAATTCCTACTTCTCTTCCTGTCCCTAAGCACAAGGCCAGTTGTCCCAGATGTCACTGGCTGCCACTTTCCAGTCCCAGTCGTCAGTCCTAGCTCCCAAGGACCAGTGAGCCCCTGTCTCCCCCTCTGTGCTGCTTAATTTTGCTGGGGATTAGACTGGATGAAGAGGCTCCTGGAGAGTGGCTGATTGGGAGGGGACTAACTTCATTAATGGTTCACACATCGATGAGCTTGCCGCTGAACGGGCTGCTGGGGTGCAGGACCTCGCTGGAGGAAGTGAGTCCTGGGGCGTAACTGTGGGGCTGCACCTGGTCTTCAAACCCTTCCTCTCTGGCCCCTGGATGCCATCCATTGAACAGTTTTCTTCCACCCTTCTGCATATTTGTGCATCAGAGCCAACTGACCATGGATGAAAGCCTTCGAAACCTAGAGCCTCTCTCCCTTTAAATTGCAGCTTCAGGTATTTTGTTACAGTAACAAAAAGCTGACCAATACATCCTCCTACCCAGTTTCTCCACCTGTATCCTGATGCATCTCCCTCTTGCTATTTCCAGCTGTGGTAGATTTCAAAAATCAACTACCGTACTTTGCAGCTGTTCTCAACAAGAGATGGAATTTTTTCTCTGCTCCCTTGAATTATTGTGCCCATCTTATAGACAAGAAAACTGAGCTTGAGATTGCACAACTATGAAATGATGAAGTTGTATTCAAACCCAGTTGCACTCCACTCGGCTCCTTATTATAATCTCTTCCTTCCCAGGCTGCAGGAGTCCAGTGGCCACAAAGAGGCATCTCTGAAGCCTTGTTTGCCCTAGATTTTTTTCTATCTTTGAACATCACATTCTTTGTTTAGGGAATCTCCTCCTACTCGCATTCCAACAATATGAATTTAATGGGAATTTCCAACCCTTTTCCTCTAGCTACAGAGCAGATGAGACTTTGTGAGTTAGAACTGAAGAGGCAGCTGTGAGCTTGGCCTCCAGTGAGCGGCATGTGTCCTCCAGATTTCATGGATGAAAAACAAGGAGGTGTAGGGAGACGGGAGGGAAAGGGGGGAAAGAGAAGGAGGGAGGGGTCTTGTGTGAAGCTGGAGGCCCTGAGCCCCTGGTTTTATTGTTCCTGAGGGCAGCTACCTGCTAATCTTCTCAGGGTTTAGCCTTTGGATAATAAATTCCCTGCTTAACCTCAGTTAGTTGAAACTAGGCCACTTGTAATAATTTAAAGAACATTTATACTGTACATACCTGGGGGAGTTCACTGGTAGGAGAGGATCAGAGCAATGGGTGACACCAGCCCCTCGGAGCAGTACAAGAGCCAGTGAGGGTGGCTTGGTTGATGGCCCAGGGAAGCGTGGCCCAGGGTCCCTGCTCCCACAGTAAGCAACAGCTCTCAGCTAAAAGCTTGACTTTGATTGCAAAGGCATTTAGGACTTAGGGGAGACAGGAAAATGTACGTTCCTACATCAGAGGACAAAAAGTGTCTAACAGGTTGTGAATAATTCAGATTTAATTACTAAGAAAATGCCTTTCTTTTCTTTTTTCTTTTTATTCATCCTTTGCCTGATGCTTAGACAGCAGGTTTGGTAGATTTTTTTTGTTTCAGAAATTCTGCTTGAGAAACTGAGCCAAGCCTTTAGCTCTGTTTCTTTTGGGCGTAAAAGCTCGTTTGTCATGTGGGCAGGGAGGAGGGAGCAGCAGGTATTCCTGCTCTTCCCATGGAAAGCTGCCACCCGCTGCTGAGAGAGCCTTCTTCTAACACCTGAGGCCTGGAGCTTGCAGGTCAGAGCCTGCCAGGTACATATGCAAAAGGCTCCCAGCCGTGCAGATGGGTGCCATTACAATTTCGTGGTATTGTATTACAGACAGAGCCTGAGCCCTGCTCAGCAATCCTATTACACGCCCACTGCCATCAATTTCAGACCTCATTACTCGCTTTGAGACCTCGGTACCCACTATCCCGGCCCCACACTTGCCTCCTTGCAGAAGCTGAATTTTTAAAATAATAGCTCTATTGAGATACAATTCCTATCATATAAAACATACTCCCTTAGAGTGTATTATTAAATGGTTAAATAATTTTTGTACATTTGTAATTATTGCTACTGTTTAATTTGAGAAGACTTCTATCATTTCCAAAAGAAGCTCCATCCCCATTAGCACTCCTTCCTCTCTGCTTCCTTCCTCCTTAGCCAAAGCCTTTATCTACCATCTGAAGATCAGATTTGCCTATGCCAGACGTTCTAGATAAACAGAATTACACATGGTCTCGGAGCCTGGCATCTGACAATCCAGCATCGTGTTGTCAAGGTCATTCACACTGCAGTATGCATCATTACATGATGTTTTTATATATGGAAGAATAATATTCTATTGGATGGACATGCATTTGATATTTCTCTCCATCAACTGGTGGACATTTGGGTTGTTTCTAACTTTAGACTATTACAAATTATGCTATTATATTTATTTATTTATTTATTTATTTAGGCGGAATCTAGGCTTGGACTCAGGCCTTGCACTTGCTAGGCAAGTGCTTATTCTACTGAGCTATCTCCTGGCCTTATTATACATATGTATATTCAAGTTTATGTATGGATACATGTTTTCTTTTTTTTTTGTATACCTCTAACAGTATAATTGCTAAGTCATGTGATAACTCAGAATTGTAGCTTTTTGAGTTGGCCTTGAATTGAGAAACTTGAGAGGCTGCCAAAGTCTTTCCCAGAGCAACTTCACCACTTTACGTTTCTGTTAGCAATGTGTAAGAGTTCCAGTTTCTCCATGTCCTCCCTGTAAAATGGATACTTCCTTGGGGCATGATTGTTTGGTTCCAGAGATCCATGGATACAAAAGTCCAAGGGTTCTCAAGCCCTTTATAGAAAAAATGCCACTTATATATGTTAGTCATCCTAGTGGATGCAAGCGATATCTCATTGTGATTTTTTATTTTATTTTATTGAGAGACAAATATCAATGAGACAGTTTTGAAGCTGATTAATAGGACAGTTCCAATAATTAATACATTGTACGTTTTTATTTTCCTAGTAGTCATCCACAGTACAAGAAGCAGACAGGATATCCTGTCCAAACTGGTACTACCAACCTTTCTTCTCATAGAACTGAGTCATTGTGATTTTGATTTGTACTTTCTTTTTCTTGGTCCTTTTTTTTGGAGACAGGGTCTCACTGTGCAGTTCAAGCTGGCCTCAAACTCAGTTTGTAGCTCAGGCTGGTCTCGAACTCACAACAATCCTCATGTCTCAGCTTCCCAAGTGCTGGGATTACAGGCACGCACCACCACGCCTGGCTTGCCCGGCTTGATTTGTACATTCCTAATGATTAGTGGTGTGGAATGTCTATATATGCTTAGATGTCACCTATGTGTCTTTAATTCCTTTGCCCATTTTAGGCAATTATGTTATTTTTTTCGCTTTGTTGTTGAGTTATAGTGGCTCATTATATATCCTGATACAAACAACTTACTAGACACATTATCTTCAGATATTTTCTCTCATTCTGTGGGTTGCCTTTCCACTTTCTTGAAGTGACTTAAAATACAATTAAAACTGCTTCTGTGCTGTTCAGTTTTACCCAGTTTTTTTCTTTTCACTCGTACTTTGTCATACTTAAGAAACCACGATCTAATCCAAGATCACAAGGATTTGTTTCCATGACAAGTTTTATAGTTTCAGCTCTTTCTTTCAAAAATTATTAATTCTGAATCTGTTTTGTATGTGGTGTGAAGTGAGGGTCCAATCTCATTCTTTTGCCTGTGAATTTCCAGTCGTCTGGCATTTTTGTTGAAAGACTCTTCTTTTTTACTTGAATTGTTTCGAGACCCTGGTTGAAAATCGGTTCTCTATAAATGTGAGGCTTATCCATGGCCCTCAATTTTATTCTGTTGATCTCTGCATTTAATGCCAGTGCCACACTATCTTTATACTGTAACTTAGCACCAGGTTTAAAATGGGAGTTTGTGAACCCTCCACATTTTTTTTCTTCTTTTTCAAGATTTGTTTTGACTATTCTGGGCTCCTTGAGTTTCCATCTGACTTTTAACTTTAGCTTGTCCAGTTTTTTAAAAGGTTGCTGGGATTGTGGTAGGAGTTATGCCAAATGTACAGATCATTTTGAGGAATATTCTTGCCTTAATAATATTAAGTATTTCATTTATGAATGTAAATAAATGTCATTCCACTTCTTTCCATAGATTTTTTTTTCTGAATTCCTTCTGTAACATTCTGTAGTAGTATACAAATCTTACCTTTTTTGTTGAATTTATTCCTCTGGTGATTAAATTTTTTTTTTTTTTTTTTTTTTTTCAGTACCAGGGATCGAACTCAGGACCTTGAATTTGCCAGGCAGGTGCTTAGGCTGCTGAGCTATTTTCCCAGCCCTGAACGCCATGATTTGCCCTCCTGCTGTGTTTCTGCCTAGCTGCCCATGGACTAAACTGTCAAAAAATGTGAGACAAACTTCCCCTTAAAGTTGTGTCAGATATTTTATCTAGAAACAAAAAGCTGACTAATATGACTCTAAAATCCCCTTATTCTAAGAGACTGTGGTTTTTTTTTATTTCTTTCCTTTTCTAAATTTAAATTTAAATATTTTTATTATCTAAAGAGAATACAAAATAATAAAAAAAATGTTAGAAACAATACAGAAAGTCACTAAATGAAACAACAGGAATCCAACAGTGGTTGGTGTATTGCATAATGTTGTCTTCAAATTAGTTGTTCAGATAACCAGGTATAAGCATGCAAAATTGGTTAAAAAAACAAGGAGAAAGTTATTAGGAATTAAAAAGAACAATAAAAAATCTAAGCACCAGCTGCTTCCCTCTGCAGATTAGAAGAAATCAGCAATACAATTATCTAAGCTATCCTGCATAGGTACATAAATAAATTTCTCTCCCTGCCCCTCTGTCCTTTTCAATCTCTCTCTCTCTATGTGTCTCTCGGTCTCTGTCTCTGTGTCTCTGTCTCTCTCTCTCTGTATCTCTCTCTGTCTCTGTCTCTCTCTGTAGCCTAGATTGGCCTGGAACTTGGGGGGATCCTCCTGCCTCAGCTCCCCAATTGCTGAGGTCACAGATGTGAGCCACCATCCTCAACTGAATTTCATTTTTTAACTGATCTTTGCTAATGCGTGCAATCAAAATAGTATAGCAGGGTGTAGCATGGGCTTTGAAGACAGACCTGATTCTAGCTTTTGACTCCACCACTCCATTGACTTTCTCTGTGAGCATGAGTTGGGACTTCTTTGGACTTTGATATTTTCGACCTGTAAAAATATAAAAAAACAATTGTAGTATTCTTTAACACACATTTTAAAATGAAACTAAAATTTACATACGATAAATATACAGAACTTAAGTATTAAGACTGATGAGTTTTAAGTCTTCTAGGAATCTTTGTAGTAATCATGCTGAAATAAGACATAAAACATTGATAATGACTCAGAAAAATGATACATATACTGCTTTCTGGTTCCAGTTCTCTGCCTATAGAATCATGTGGTCGAGACTCCCACAAATGCAACATTACAGGATGTTCTTTTTTGTAATTAATTTCTTTTGTGAGACATATGTCTTAGATTTGTTCATGATTCTGTGGGTAGCCGTGGTTTATTCCTTTGTGCTGCCGAGCAGAGCTCCATTGGGTGGGTACACTACACACTATCAGTTGTTCATTAAGGAGGAAGTGATCTTTCTTCTGTCTCTGAAAGCTTGAGGATTTTCACATGGTATTTGATGAGGTCTCCGGATGTGGGACTTCTTAAGTTCATCATATTTATCAGTACCTTTTACTGGCACAGTCACAATCTGGTGATACGTGGGTTGTCTCCAGTTTGCAGCAATTATGAATAAGTTTGCTATGAATATTTGTGTGCAGCTGTTTCTCTAGGAGCAGCTTTTGGTTGGCCCCGGATACAGCCCTAGGCATGGGATCACCAGGCCATGCTGTGTAGTAAAACCATGTTTGACTTTGTACAAAACTTCCAAGTAGTTCAAAATAGCAACGCAGGAGAGTTGCAAGTTGCCTCAGATTGCCAGCTGGTGTGATTTCAGCCATTTGGATAGGATAATTATTCTATTATTCTATTTGATAGTCATTCTCAGAGCCCTGCTCTGCCCAGAGTGGCATCTTATGCAGGCTCTTGGGGGAGAGAATCCCACAAAGTAAATGCGGTGCTTGCACAAAGAAACCGGACACAAATGCTTTCTCTCCCATTCATTCCTATGGGCTCCGGGCTATCAGCACATCTTAATGCCTCCAGTGCTCTAAGTACAGCTGATCCTTTCTGCCCTATGATTTATGTTTCCAGGATATCCATGTGATTAGTTGGGTTGGCCTTGATGGCCAAAGACAGTGACACCATTTCACATTATTGGCCATTTGTGTATTATCCTTTGTGGATTTTTCTTTTCCAGCGCTGGAAATCAAACTTGGAACTTTGTGCATGCTAGGCAAGTGCTCAACTCTGAGCTACACCTACGCCCCTTTTGGGAATTTTTTGTTCATTAATTTTTTTTTTTCAGGGTACTGGGGATGACACTCAGGATCCGGCACTTGCCAGCCAAGCGCTTCTGCTGCTGAGCTATCTCTGCTGCTCATGATTTTTTGCCCATTGAAAACATTGAATTGTTTCACTTTATTGTTAATTTGTATGAGTTCTTTGTGTATTTTGGGTACTGTTCCTTTGCTGTAGATACCATATCTATTTTTTCCTCCCAGGATAGGTGTTTTGGGACTCAAATGAGGAATTATATGTCAAGGACAGTGCCTGGCATGTGGTAGTTATTTAAAATAGAACAGAGGCCACCAGGGGTTGCCTTCCTCAATTCTCTGCTCATCGATTTTATGACTGAGCTACATCCCCTCTGCTTAACTCTCTTGTTAAAGGAAGAGTTTCTCAACTGGACCCACCTCAGTACACATCTCGCGATATGAGTGACGAGTCCCCTTATTCTAT
Source organism: Ctenomys sociabilis (assembly GCA_004027165.1). Classification (NCBI taxonomy): domain Eukaryota; kingdom Metazoa; phylum Chordata; class Mammalia; order Rodentia; family Ctenomyidae; genus Ctenomys; species Ctenomys sociabilis. Next base: position 79,273 of record PVKA01004919.1, on the reverse strand, counting down.
GCTCATATATATTCAAAGACTAAAGATTTCCTCATTAAAAATAATATGCAAAAATCTAAAGTTTCTCCTATTAAAAATAAAAGCAAGTAGGAAGGAGATACGATGACATATATACCTTTTTCATATCTCTGGAAGTTTTAGGATTTTTCTCTTGGTATTTGATGCTGAATCTCAATAGGAGATTGCTTAAATTCCTCATGCTTGTTGGTGTCCTGAACACAGGCACTGTGACCTGTTTTTCATTCTGCTCAGGTTGTTGCCGTGACAAGCATTTTCAGCCATCCATGTCTGCGGATTCAATCACCTGCAAACGAAAAGTGTCTTAGGACCATGGCAATTGTACCTGTACTGAATAAGTACAGCATTTTCCTATTGTTATTCCCTATATACTATGGCATAATGGATATTTGCATGATATCTGCATTACATTAAGTCTTGTGAGTAATACAGAGATACCCTAAAGGGCATTGGAGGATACATACTGGTTATACGTACACACCATGGCGTTTTATTTAAGACACTTGAGCATCCGTGGATTTTCATAGCTGCAGTAGCCCTGGAACAGATCTCTCACTTATAACAAGGAACACAGTGCTCCTGAGCTACTAGAACGTGCCCCCCTTCCCATCTTTCTAGACCATGATCTTGGGGTTCTTCCTCCATTACCCTTGCTTCCGCTGAAGATTCTCCTATGTGCTTTGAGACGGTTTTATCTGTCGTTTGCATGCTGTCTGCCTCTCTACTTTCCACTTTGACAGAATTTCTGACAAATGGATGGCATTTGTTTCCACATGCTGCTATAGATTGGTTTCATAGGAGGCAGAGTAATAAAGATACGCACACTTATGCTTAGCTGGTTCTCTGAGCCAATAGCTGAGGGAACTTTCTAGCAGGCTGCTTGCACACTGCAGATAGAGAGCGGTTCTTGGTTCATTGCAGACATTCAGTAATTCACTGGCAGTGAATCAAGTGACTGGTAGGTGGCAGAGAAGCTTCCAGGCCCTGCGAAATCTCTAGTTGCTGGAATCCAGTGCTCGGGAATGTGAGCTGTCAAAATTCATGGATGCAGGCTTGAACCTGGCTCAGCCACTTCCCAGCAGGCTGACGCGGAGAGGTCAGCGGAGAGGTACTGTAGCTCTCCACACCCTGTCTTCCTCCTGAATCAAACAGAAGTGATAATTCCCACCTGGAGAACTGGAATGGGACTGTGACTGAATCCAACCTAAACTACTTAGCATAGTACCCGGAACACACATCAGGGAAGATTACATTTGTTTTATGCTAGAAAATAAAACATTTCAGATCCAAACATGGTTCAGGCCTATGATTCCGGACTCCTCCCAGCCACATCCCTCGCCGGAATCTCCCCCCTCATCTGCCCGCACCATCCTGCGTCTGGCACTCTATCCCACACTGCTGCACAGCTACACGTGAAACCTCTGCCTTCCGAGCAACCCAGAAACTTGCCATGGGGTCTTCTCTTTCTTCAATGGACCTCAATAAAAACCCTTAACCATACCTGTTGTCAGTGTCAGGAGGATGGGGGAAAGCAGCCAGCATGCCTTAATTCATGGACTAGGATTTCTCTTGGGGTGCCAGTACCAATTAGAAGACAAGAAATAAAGTTTTCATCTTGCTTCCTCCTGGACATAGTAGATGTGTGGTTCAAACATCATCTTTCTAAGGTACCACACAGGTGAATCAAGAGCATCTTTCTTTGGGCTGGCACAGTGCACAGTGACATAGAGGTAATTACTTTTTAACTCAAGCTTCAGAAATACAGATGCCTTTTATGGTTGAAGAAGGGCCCATTGAATCTACCTGGCTTAAGAAGGTGTTGGGAATAATTCTAGAAAATTGACTGATTAACTGAAATATAGAATAGTATACATTACAACCGAAAGCCAGCATATTCTAAGAGATTCCTGGGAATGAAGAGGGTGTATTTCTTTTTGGACACAAAAAATGTTATTTGGCAAATGTTTATTGAGCACCTACTACGTACCGATTATTCTCCTAAATTCCAGAGTTCTGTCAGTAAAGAAAAGAGACATAACCATGTTCCTGCATGGAGCTTACATTCTAGATTAAGGCTATTTAGAGGGCCAAAGGGCTAAAGAAAAAAGTGTAAAAGATGGCCAAAGAGTTTTGGAGATGAGTCTGGGAAAGGGAGTGGGAGAATTCTTGGAGCTCATATTCACAGAGCTGGGGGTTGGGAGGCCCTTCCAACTTCTGGGCAGGAACTAAGAAGAAACCAGGATGGAAAGGGGGCTTCGTGAGGGAGATGCACTGAGGGCTTGGTCAGAAGGAAGGGCTGTGTGAGTGTGTGAAGCCACTTGCCTTGCTGGGATCCTGGGCTGAGAGGAATCCAAGGCCCTGAGACTGAGAAGGAGGTAGAGATACGAACTGGTTCTGGGAAAGTGCTCTGGCATCTAGCGCTCGGGAACAGTTGGGCTCTTCTGTCTGCTATGCGTGTGACCTGGAGGTTTCGTCTGCCTTCAAATGAAAACCTTGGTGGCTTCACCTTTACAATAGGCATTGTACTGTGGCGTACTGTGTGGGTTTATCAGGTTAATGTGTATGTGCTTGTGCACCTCGGTATTATCTTCCCGCGCTGCTTGCAGAATACCTTTCTCAGCTGGCTCTCTGTAGCCAGATCCACAGCTATGTCTGCAGAGGCACTCCGCAGCGGCTCACAGCTTCTGCTGCAGACTGTTATGGCCACCACCCAAGAGGCGCCCTGCCCAGACGTCTGGGGCTGTGGAGGGTCCACTCCAGCTGGTCCTGGGCTCCTGGCTGCCTCTTTGTGTCCTTGCATTATGAGGCCTCTTTTTCACTTTGTTTTTTAAATATTTCCCGAAGCTCTAATTGCTACACTTCCTCAAATGTTTTTAATACAGGCAATCAGTGACTACCGCAATTAGGAGGGCCTAATTACCACTGGCATTCTTTTTCTTCTCTGCAAAGCCACCCTCGGAACAGTCACAAATAAAGCTTAATGAAGACCAAAGATCCTTCTCCAGTCTAAAGCCATTTGTAATCATGATTTCTTATTGTCAGAGCCAGCAGGCAGAGGAGCCCTTTGAAGAACATCTATGTATGCAGAGTGACAAGAGCAGTTAGATGCTTTGGGGCTGGGACTCTGCGGCCCACGTAGGTGACTATGGGCCTTGTGTCCCACCAAATGTCGCTGTTGTACTCCACCATTCTTCTGATGAAGCCATGTAAGGCATGCTTTTAAAGGTGATTGAGACACACCCCGAGTGGCAAGATACACAGATCTCCAGTGTGAAATTTGCTGCATGATTAAATACAAGCAGACCTACACCACACCGTATAGGATCAAGGTATAGAACATTCTCAACAATCTGGACTGCTTCCCAGTGCCCTTCTATTGTGCAGTTGAGTGAGTCAGAAAGCACAGCCAGGAGTATTCAGGAAACAGGGATCTTTAGAATTGGCCTTATCCAACTATAGGAAGAACAAGGGAAATAAAAACCCAAACAAGGGAGTGGGGAACCAGAGAAAAGGGGCTACTGGCTGTCCTACAGCTGATACAGCCGAGCGGTCAGTGTTAGGTGCGAACCCACACAATCGACCAGACCAGGAATTCTGAAGGGGGCAGAAGAGTTTTCAGGGGCAGCAGGCAGGCTGGCTGTCCAGTGGACCAAGACAGCAATGAACAAGGCAAAGTCCAGGGCTTTTAAGGTATGTGTGTGGGGAGGTGTGAAGGTGGGGGTGGGCTGGAACAGCTGAAGGAGAGCTAGTCTTGGGAGGGCTACCCCTGGTCTGTGGGGGACTTTTGTTTTTATTTTTTCTTTTCTGTGTTTAGGGCAGGGTCTACACAGTCTACAGGGTCTCACTACCTAAATCAGAGTCATAGTGATTCTCCTGTTTACGGCCTCCTAAGCGCTGGGATTACAGGTGTGCACCACCACCTCACCCGTTCTCAAATCGCTGTCTCAGCAAGCCCTGGGGGCGGGGCCATCATAGCAGGCTAGGAATCGAACCCCAGCCATTGCACTCTGCTTAAGCAGGTGCTTTAGTCAACTGAGCTATCAGGCTGGCCTTTGTGGGGGACTTTTGATGTTAACAAGGGAGGCTTTCTGTGGTTGCTTGCCCAGGTCAAAGTCAGGCAGACCTGTTCTGTGGTTTTGGCTTGGATCTGTGTGGGACCAAGGGAGCGAGAAGTTGGGGGCAGGGTGCCTGGGAAACTTTGAGTCCTGAACTATCAGTTAGATCTTGCAGGAAAGCTTGAAGCTGGTCACAGCTGCAGAAGTGAGACACATGGGGAGGTGTTGTAGCCCATGGAAGGTATAGTGGCCAGCTCCCCAGAGCTGTGATGAAACAGTGGTAATTGTGGAGCACTTTATTTGGTTTACAGTTTCAGAGGGTTCAGTCCATGGCTGGCTGACTCCAAGGCAAGAATATCATGGTGGAAGGGTAGAGTGAACAAAGTCATTTACTTCATGTTGGTCAGGAAGCAGAGCCCAGGGCAGGATACCACCCAGGAAGGTCCCAGCGAGCAACCAAGTAGCCATGGTAACGTCCCATTACGCGCCCTGACATACCCAGAAGCCCACGTTCCTCACCTCCCAGGCAGCTCCCAGGCCTGTCAGACTGACAGTTACGATCAACGGTCCCAGAGAGCTGCTCCTGCCTCTGTGAACCACATCGGGTGGTGGATGGAGTCATTGCTGGTTATCAGGGCTGGAGTTGGGAAGAAAAGCTGGATGCGTGCAGGGGCTGGGAGGGCAGGCTGGAGCCCAGCAACACCTCCGCCCAATCTCCTTCAGCCACCTCACTCTTGTGATACACACTCTCTGATTTTCACTTCTGGAAACTCTCACCTGGGGCCAAACAGTGTTACAGAAAATATGGCACTGAGGTAGACTACAGTGATGGTAGAATAATTCAGTGTACAGCACCTGGGGAAGCTGAGGCAGGAGGATTACTTGTTTAGGGCCACCCTGGACAGCACTGTGAGACCCATCTCTTAAAATGGGGAAGAGACACAGGATATGGCTCAGTGGTAGCCTAGCATGGGAAAAGACCTGGGTTTAATCCAGAGCATCTCAAAACAAAGAGGGAGAGAAGAAAGAACTCACTTCCAGGCATCCCGATGTCACTGGTCTGGAGCGCAGCCTGGGTGTTTTAATAGGAAGCCACTGTTGGAACCCCGTGCAGCTTAGGGGACTGGCTCTCTACTCTGAGGGCTTTCTCCCCTCCCTTGCAGTGGGAAGATCCTGTGCACTGGAGTTGGCTGGCATCCTTACAGTAGCTCTGAGAATTTCTCAGCACTCCTTGAGTCTCAGTCACTTTTGTCTTGTTGCTGGGACAAAGTACCCAACACCCCAAATTAGGGAAGGAAAAGTTTATTCAGTTCACAGTTAGTGGAGGTTTCAGCCCATAGTCAGCTGGCTCCATGGCAGAGTGGCTCATGGCAGAGAGCAGCAGTTCCGGGCAGTGGAAGGCAGCAAAGAGCACAGGGAAGGGCAGCAGCTGCAGCAGCTACCAGGCCTCCCTCCCTTCCTTATATTCACACTGCCTACCCCAGGGCAGGTGTAGCACTCACACCCATAATCCCAGCATTGGACCATGAATTAAGCACAAACTCTAGAAGCTGCCCCATGGCTGCATGAGGCTTTGGGGGGCACAGCTAGACACAAACCATAACACTTTGCTTCTGCCTCAATACCCAGCTTGTGACAAGATTTAATCCTAGAGAGGTAAGAAGCTCCCCTCTGGCTTAAGGCTATATGGAGGTGACCAACCTTTCCTATATGTGCCCAGACTCACTTTCCCTGTGTTCTGCAAGATTGTGAGAGGAATCCACAGGGTGAGAGAAGTTGTCTGGGTCTACGTCCATTTCAGAGTTCTCTAAAGCTGTTTGATCCCCCCCAATCTCATTGGAGATTAAACCCAGGACCTCACATCATACTCCCAGTCCCCTTGTATTTTTTATTTGGAGGCTGCACCTCTCCAAGCTGTGCAGGCTCTGCTTGGTATATGCACTGTGGAAGCCAGCACTCCAGGCTAGGCTTAAACGTGGGGCCCTCTGGCCTCAGCCTCCTGAGTATCTGGGATTACAAATATGTCACACCATGCTTGGCTTAGAAGGAAAATCCTCTCGGTTGGACCAACTGAATCAGGTTCTTTGGGACAAGTGTTTTTACATAGTTTTCCAAGACATTTTGGTTGGTTTTGTATATTAGAGCAGACTAATCCTGAGTGCATAACTACACACCACCATCGAGATTCAACTCCGAAATATTTCCGGTCCCTGACGCCAGAAAGCTCCTTCTGCGCTCCTAGGGAGTAGCCAGTCCCGCCCTGCCCGGAACAGGGCAGCACTATCCGGGTTCTGGGGCCTTGAGTTAGCTCTGCCCGTTCCTGATAACTGGCAAGTGGAGGTAGCTGGTGCACGAGGTTCGTTTGTAGTGGGTGTGTGCTCAGACCAAAACAGATCTGCCAAGCCACCGATGGCGGCGAGCCAACTGGGCGTGAGGATCTAGGGTCCATGACGTCCCTTCTCCTTTTGCTCCCTAGTTAACCTCAGCCTCCACCTTTCAATTTTGCTTGCTTCCCAGCGGTGACCCAATCAACTCCCAAGACCTCATCCTGTCTGCTCCAATCAGTGTCCGAGATGTCATCCGCCCACTTCCAAGCGCTACCTTGGTCACAACCAATAAAAGCCGGAGCGTTCTTTGTCTCAGGTTAGAAGATTCCTTGCTTCTGTAAGCGGCCCTGAGGTGCGAAGCAGTAGAAGCCTCCTCCATTTCTCTTCTTTCTTTTGTGTCTTTCATTTGATCATTTACAGTTTTCAGTGTTGCAGGCAGGTTTTGTGCACCATCATTTCTTCATTCATTCTCTTGATGAAAGATATTTGGTTTTCCTTTCCTTTCTTCTTTCCTTTTTCCAACCTTCTCTATATTTAAAGCTTCTATGGGGGCTGGGGAGATGGCTCAGTGGAATAAGTGCTTGCCTGGTGAGCACAAGGTCCTGAGTTTGATCCCTGGTACCACCAAAATAATAATAATAATGATAATGATAATAAATAAAGCTTTTATGAACATTCGGTATTTATCTTTTGGTATACTTGATTTTTTTAGGCATGGATTCAGGATAGTGGTGCCAAACCTGTGGTATGCATGCCAAGGGGGCTGTTCCTATCATTGAAAGCTCTGTTATAGTATTTTTCTTTTAATATATGAGGGTGTTTGTTTCTAAATTAAAACCTCAATATTCAGGTTGAATTGCAGTATTGGCACTTCGTGATCCATGGGTGGATTTGGGGTTGCAGTTGGGATACTCAGTCTCCAAAAGGTTCATCATTCATTTCCGGTCAGGGGCCCAGGACTGGTGTAGGTCTGGGGCATAGATTTACTACTTTTTAAGGCTCCTGTTTTAGTTACCATTCTCTCATTGCAGAGACAAAATGCCCAGAATCCAGAATTAAGGCTTATTTAAGCTCACAGTGTGTAGAGGTTCCAGCCCATAATCAGCTGTCTCCAAGGCAGGGAGGCACATGGCACAGGGGCAACTGTTCAAGGCAGCAGGAGACAGAAAAAGAGCAATAAGGGGGAGAGCAAGCCTCTTTTTCTCCCTTATAAAGGTGTCCGCCCCCCCCCCCATCTCCACTCACCCTGTAGTGCTCATTCCCTCTCCCCTCTTGCACAGGGATGAGGTGTTTACAAAACCAGGACCCTGACCCCCCTGCTGAATCACTTAGTTAAACTTCTAAACTTGTCAATTTGACTCAATTTTATAGCTCCCAAGAGGGGGTTACTGGTGTTCACCTAGAGTTGAGAATGATTATGCTGCAAAGTAAGTAGAGGTATTTCTAAAACCCACGGAGTTGCCTTGTAATAAAATCCAGTTAAAGCTGTATTTCGGGTAACTGGCAGAGAAGGTCACATTCGTTATTTTTCAAGACCAAGGTCAATGTCAAATCATAGAAGACAAACACATTGCTCAGGTAGCCTAAGTGAAGTGGTTTTCAAAGAAAATACTGATAGGCTTTTCTTCAGAACAGCAGAGAGATAGGAAAGATAAAAGAAGCCTTTATTAACTTTAAAGATGGAGAGGATCAAGGGCAGATGGAGCCTATAGGTAGATCCCCTGGCCCGAGACAAAGAAAGCTGAGGCTTCTATGGACTTTTGTCAGGGGTGGGTGGAGTTTGAGGGGGATGTTTAGAAATATCTGAGGAGCTGATTGGGGGTCTTTCCTATGGCAGGGGGAAAGGTGAAAGGTTATGGGCTGGGTTGGAGAGGAAGGGGGAGTGGTCTCTGGGAAGATAAGCTGCTGTTTTGGATAGATGTTTCCAGGTGATTGGAGCTGCAGAGAAATAGGCAGAAGGAAAAAGGGAAAGGGGCTTTATTTTCTTTGAGGATAGGGGAGAATGTGGTGAAGAATGAGGAATTCTCTCTCTGGATTGGAACAGAGGGAGGCTGAGTCTTTTATGGTCTTTTGTCAGGGGTGGAGTTTGGAGGGGATGTTTAGATATATCTGAGGAAGCTGACTGGGGGGTCTTCCCTAAGGCGGCAGAAAGGGTGGAAGTAAATTATGCCCTGGGCCGAGTTGGAGAAGAAGGGGCAGGTGGCCTTGGGAAGATGGGCTTTGTTTTGAGGGCATTGGACATCTTGGATGGCCACCTTGGATGGCCACCATGATGATTTTGGCAGTTTGCACTGGGGCCAGAACCTATCAGTTTTAAGAACTTCAGCCTTATTAGATGCCACTACAATAATTCAGTAATTGACACTAGGGCCAGAACCTACCAAATACAATCTCAAAACAGAAAGAGGGAGAAAGGAGAGAAGAACTCAGACCTTCTGATATTGTTGGTCTGGAGCACAGTCTAGGTGTGCCACTTCCGGATGGCTTCAATAGGCAGCCACTACTGTCATACTGGACGAGGGCCGGCCAGCTAGCTCAGCGCATTACAGCTCTTCATATTCAGAAGATCCTGCGGCTGCACTTTAGCAGTGCAGGACTCCAGGGGTCTGAGCTCCGGTAGCTCTAGCTTTAGGATTGCGGGATTAGGTAGGAGCTGAGCCCGGAGAAGCCGCAGGTGGGATGACTGAGGGAGAGGAAGACAGCAGGACGTTAGAACTAATAACACGGTCATGTAATTAATATTAAACACATGCACTGTCCAGCTTTTTTTTCTATCACTGTGGCCACCTTCCTGGGAATACCAACCTAGAGGAGGAAACGTTGGTGGGGGCTCCTGGTTTCAGAGGTTTTGGGCCACGGTGAGCTGGGTCCAAGGCAGAAGAAGCGCTGTGGACAGGGGAAGGCCTGGAGGATGCTCAGAGCCCGGCAGCTGGGGAGGACCCTGGGCCCCGCCCCCTCCTAGCCTATTGACCTATGAACTCCTTGGTAGATCAGTCCATGGTTACTACAAGTACAGCCTTCTCGTGTTTTAAAGTCCAATACAGTTAACACTCAAATAATTACAGAAGAACACAAAAGCGTTAATATTTCAGAGGCTTGGAGCTACCCAAGCCTGAGATTAATCTCGAACAAGCTTAATATTCAAGCAGAGCTGGGATGGACTGGCCTGCTTTAAACCCCTTCCTTTGTATTCAGAGCAGCGGTTCTCTTCTCAGAGTGAGATGGCCTTCCATTTGCATAATGCCTTTCCTTTTGTTCCTTCTGTTGTCCTAACTAATTGCTTTAGAAATTCTACCTCTGCTGGTTCCTCTATCTTTCTTGCCAATAATGATTTATGGCCCTCTTCCCTCTTCATATGTAAAATGAAGGTAAATTGAGACACTTCAAAAGCATAAAAACACCTCTGAGGGAGTGATATCCACCCTGGGACTCTAAAGAGTGAATCAGGACTTGGCAGAAGGGAGATATTCCCTGTGGCTCCCTTCCTAGTTAGTATCTCATCTTATGATGAGAAGATGGGAAAGACTGCAGGATTTGGGTGTTTAAAACCCGATCGGACTATCATAGTAGTCTAAGTCTATAATCCCGCCACCTGGGGAGGCTGAGGCAGGAGAATCTCAAGTTCAGGCCCAGCCTGGGCAAGTTAGCAGGTTAGTGAGACAGCTCAAAATTAAAAGAGCTGGGGATGTAGCTCAGCAGCAGGAGATCCTCGGTTCCACCTTCCGTAAAAAGAAAGATCTTGTAGACATTCCCTTCACTAAGGCAAACTTGAAGTAGGGACTTTGCTCTCTTTTCTTTTTTAATAAAAATTCTAAATTTATAAAATCAGTTGAATTTCTATCACTGAAATGTTTCTACTTTTCCTTTTTTCAAAACGTTGTTTTGTTTGTACAGGGGAATTGAACTCAGGACCTTTAAAGGGTTTTGTTTTGTTTTTAAAGCTATTATCCATTTATTTTTGCAGTGCTGGGAATTAAACCCAGGGCCTCAAACTTGCTAGGCAAATGCTCCACCCCTGAGCTACATCACAACCAGTTTCTATTATTTTTTTATTTTTAATTTTATTGAAAAACAAATAGCAATGAGACAGTTTCAAAAAAGGTTAGTGATAGGTTTTGAGGCTGTCACAGCAGAGAAACAGGCAGAAGAAAAGAGGGAAAGGGAGTTTATTATAAAGAGAAAGGGGCTTCATTATGTTGGAGGACATGGAGAGAATCTGGGAAGAGAAGGAATTCTCTGGATTGGAACCAAGGGAGGCGGGGGCTTTGATGGCCTTTTGCCAGGGGTGGGGCTTGAGGGGGATGTTTAGGTACAACTGAGGAACTGACTGGGGCCTCCCCTCAGGTGGCAGGAAAGGGAAAAGGAAATTGCGTCCTGGGCTGAAGAGTTGTAGAAGAAGTGGAGAGGAGGTCTCTGGGAAGATGAGCTGTTGTTTTAAGGGCTTCAGCCATATTGGATGACCACCATAATAATTCAGCAATTCATACTAGGGTCATAATCTATCAGTTAGTAGGACAGCACTCAGTAGAATAAGCGCTTCCTTGGCGCAAGGGTCTGAGTTCAATCCCTGCTTCTGAAAACAACAACAACAACAACAATAATAATAATAATAAATGCATTGCATATTGTTGTCTTCATAGTGCACGATGCAGACATGATATCTTGTGCAAACACTATTAGTATAAATCTTCTCATTGAATTAAGAGAAAGTGGCTGTATCTCTAGCCTAGTTATTTTGTATACACAGATACAAAATGTTCCTTCATTTGTACCCTCTTTTTTGTTTAGTTTTGTCAGAGGTGGGTATTCCACTGTCATTTAAATAGGTGTGTGAATTCAGCAAAATAACCCAATACGTCCAGTAGTCCATAATAGCAGTGGGTTATCCATAGGACTGGCAATGTCAGAAGTTGTTGACTTGAGCCTTTTACAGCTCTCGAGTTTCTAATTTCTTCCTTCAGAACTGTCCTGTAACCTTAAGGCTGAAGATAAGGGGGCTGGCATGAGTAGGAGTGGCATTTGCTTACTAAAGTTTTGTTGACTATACACCAATTATGGTGTTGAGTGTAGAGGATAGTTAACTAGCCGTCAACTAGCTACAGCCCACTGATTGAAATAGCAGGGTGCTGGGTGTGGAGGCCCAGCTGAGGGTTGTTGCCAGCAGCATAAAGGCAGAACAGGAGAAGCTGTCAGAACACCATTAGGGATGCTGTTTGAAGAAGCTGTTGGAGCTGCAAGTTCTTTTGGGCTGTTCTGGTACAAGGCCTTATCATGCGGGCTCTCCAGTGAACTCTGGAGCTATGGGCCTCATCTTGAGCATTGTTTCCTGGCTCAAGAGAGGAAGATGGTGCACAGCTCAGCCTCCTGGAGAAGCTTGTCACATTGGCTTTCCTCATGGAAACTCAGCGTTCCTCATCCTCGGAGGAGCTTAGGACCTCACTATCACGCAGGATGGCCTTGGTACCTTTGGGGGATCTCTGGTGCTTACCTTGAGCATTGCTTCCTGGCTCCAGTACAGGCCCCTCAGCCCACTAGTGCAGATCCTCCATCCTGCTGGCACAGACTTTCTAGCTTCCACCACTGACCTCTGGGCCTTCCCAGCACAGATCCATGAAGCGGGCCTGCGTGAGGCTTTGGGGTGGGCTCTAGACCTCCAGTTGGACTTGTGGAAGGCACTGTTCAGGGCTCTAGGTCTGCAGCTGAGCTCATGTAGGGTATTAGGATCCAGGCCCTCAGCTGGAGTCTTTGGTCTTTAGTGTGGGGAAAGATTTCATGCACGTCTTGTATATGTTTCTTGGGTGATTCCTTATAAAAAGAATATTATAAAATGTGTCCTGTGTTATATTGTTTCCCTTGCAAAAACCCCAAATCACGACGATGAGGGTTGTCTTGTTTAATACTTATGGTTTCCAGTGAGATAGATTCTTTTTCTTTGTATTTTCAGGGAAGGGTTTACAGGGTGTTTGGGGTCTCACTACTAGATCGGACTCATAGTGATATGCCTGTTTACAGCCTCCCAAGAGCTGGGATTCCGGGCATGTGCCACCACACCTAGTCTCAATTGCCCTCTCAGTGCACGCTGGGGGCGGGGCCAGCATGGCTGGCCTGAGGATCAAACCCCTAGCCCCTGCACCTGATTGCAAGCACTTTAATCTGCTGAGCTATTTGACGGGCCACTAGATTCTATTGTTTCCCCCACTTTTTGTAGTGTAGACGAAGACATTTCCCCCCTCTGCCCTCTAAGTTTCACACCTGGAGTCCTGAAACTTTTGGTAATTTTTTTTTTTTTCAGAACCGGGAATTGAACTCAGGCCCTTGTGCTTGCCAAGCAAGCACTTATTCTACTGAGCTATTTCCCTTGGAGTCCCAAAACTTAAGCTGATAACAGATCAATAAGGAGAAAGGAGGATAGGTACACAAATTTTACTGACATTTGTATTTTAAACTCATCCTTATACACAAAATGTAGGGGTCTCCCAGAAGAGGAAATGCAAACCCAAAGCAGTGTTTGAGCTCAACAGTTGTATCTACACTTGATCTTAGCCAAAAGGCCAAGAAGTGATTCAACAGTTGCTTCTATTTTAACAAAGAGCAATAAACTTGTGAACTAGTGATTAACACAAAAGGAAAAGATCTGGTTGTCGATAGGCAATCAATTGGGAGAAGGAAAATGCATGGAGCCACTAAAGGGAGGATCAATATTATTTCAGTGAGGTTGGTTATCAAGTTCAAGCTGGTCCTTCTCTGATGGTGATGTCGTGGTCCAGAAAATGTCCTTGTGTTGCCGCAGGTGATAAGGTCCAGGGCGGTTTCTAGGTTCTTGTGAGTGACAAAGACTCAGGTATGGCATGCTATGATAAGGAGAACACAAGGATTTTCTCTGAAGGTGATGGTGTGCTCAGAGGCACTCACTGATCAGGCCTGAGTAAGGAAAACGCACTCAGAGCAATAGGCGGCTGGGCCATGGCGGAGGACGTCTTCCGAAGCCTGACTGACAGCTTGATTGACAGGCGCTGAGTCATCTGTCACGCTTGGTCTTTCCCCATAATTCATTGTTCCGATCAGATGGATGAGATGCAGTCCCTATACATGGACCTTCAAGGAGCTCCAGCTGAAGAAAGGGCCCATGGGTCCCGCCAGCAGATCTGGGTGCATGCGAGCTGCCTTAGGCAGCTTGGAATTTTTGAGGGCAGGCTTGAGGGGCTTTGCTTTTCTAATCACTGCCTCTGTATAGTAAGCCTTTAACAAGAGTTGGAGGGTTCTTCCTGGGGTGTCAGGGAGCAGCTTCTAGCCCCAGTTGTACCCTCTCTGTTTATGACAGAGGACAAACTCCTGGGCCTTTAGCCTGTTACCCACTAAAAGCAGCATTTGTGTTTTCTGAACAGACAGTCAAGGACTTAAAGGCAGTTTTTGCCGAGATCTGTGACTCTTCACCTGAGCCTATGGACGCTCAGTCAGTAACTGGAAGAAAAGCAGGGCCTTCCTTTCATTTTGGGTCTTTTCTTGCCTTAGAACTCTGAGTATTTAGGTACATTAATCATTTAGGAAAAGTCATCACAACTCATCTCTCTTCCGGACCGAAGGTAGGCACTGAGATAAGAATAATTTTCAGGGTTTGTCGGGACATCTGAGGACCAGTTTTTACAAGGTCTACTTGCACACACCCCTGGAGCAATCCTACACGTGTCCAGGCATTGTGTTAGACTTTTGATCTCCCAGGTCCCTGGGAAAGCAGAGCCTCACACGACTGGAACTGTCATAGACGGAGGCAGTCATTGTTCGAGTTGTCCCTCAAGTCATGAGGATTTCTCTGGAACTATGGAAACCAAAACTGAAATACTGACTGCCTGGGGCTCAGCCCATAATAACACCCCATAAAGCTGGTCTTCCCTTCTCTGTAAATTGACCAGCTTGACCCTCTTGATCAGAATGTGCCCCCACCGGCTGCTCAAGTGAAGGCGCTTTCCCTGCCTTCCTTTTCCAATTAAAGACTTTGCCTCTAGATTCATACTGTTGCTTTAGTTTTAATTTCCATTATCACTAAAGGCAGGACACACGGTAGCTGGCAAAGGGGAGAGTCATTCTTCTTTCTGTTAGAGGAGACAGGAGATAAGACACTGTCACAAAGGGAAATTTATGCTTTGTCTTTAGGCAGAAGAGGAGAAGGTAGAGCTTCCTGGATCTGTTGTTTTTCAACTGGCTTCAGCTCAAGATTACCTGTATGCCACAGTGGCATATTTCGGGGTGTGGCAAGCTCCACTGCCCCAAAAGCAACTGGCCTATTCCCACAGTAGGGACTTGAGCCTGGTCTGTTTTGAAGAAAGGAAAAGTGGGGTAGTGAGAGCAGAGGCAGAACTTTGTGTGACAAGGTATCTCATTCTGCAGCTCAAGGGTCCTGCCCTCCTGAGTCCTTTAGCCAAGGGGACACAGCACAGGACAAGCCACTGTTGACCTTGGAGGAGGTGAGCACCACCAGGAGGGCTGGGATCAGGCAATTTCCCTCAGGCCTGGGAGCTAGGACCAGAGTGTCCGGGATCAGAACAGAGTGAACACTAGATCCAGGATTTGTGGCTTTTAATAAGGCAATGGAGGGAGAAAAGCCACTGGAGCCAGGACTTTGGAGGGCTGTGAGTCCAAAGCCAGCTTCCGGCTGTGCAAGTCTCAAAGTTGCAGGGCAGGCTGTTAGGAAGAGCTGGCTGGAGGGTCTTAGGCGAAAGCTGCTGCTGCCCACACATAGAGTGTCCTCTTTCAGTTCTTCAGCTGATTGCCTGGGTCCTTCCAGATTATTAAGCTCAGCTCCTTTGGCTTAGAGGCAATCCTTGTCAATCATACGCCCAAAATTCCTTCCCAGTAACACCTAGACTAATGTGTGATTGGTTGCTGGGTACTGTAGGTTACAGTAAGTGAGGCATAAAGCCAACCACCGCAGTGCTCAATCAATGCTTGCAGAATCAATAAATAATCACAAGCTAGTTTTTATTGAACAGTTAATATGTACCACTCTTCTAAGAACCTTGTGCCTATAAATTCCTTTACCTTTTCCAGCACATATACGAAGTCAGTTGGTTTACTGGTAGCAGGTAGTTGTGCTGTTTATCCTCTCTTCCTTTTTCCAGGTGTGTGGCAGGGTTTCACTTCACTGCACTGGTCATAATTGTATAGCTTTGTGATTTGCTTTGATCAATGTCTTTAATCAGCAATGACGTATATCACTTACCAATAGAAATGTTTCAGATCCAGTTAATATATATTATTTTCTCCCTTGTCGTTTTGACCAGCCATGGTCAAATGGTGTTGTCTCTATTGTTAAGCTTAAATGGGGTATAGAGAGAAGAAATACAAATAAAAATGGTGGGGAAACAAGGGTATATAGAACCAGTACTGAGGTGGGGCTTGGGGGGGCAGTCTGCATGACGTGGCACACAATGATTGGGCAGGATGGCAGGAACAAGGAAACAGGACATTGTGAACCGGAAGTAAGAACTTGTGGTCTGACCAGGGAGGAGGAAGTAGAGCAAGAGCACATGGCCTCCTGTGGTCAATGCCAAGTTGGCCTGCCCCCATGCTGACTTTTTATTAAGGCACAGAAAATCCATCATTCCCGTCTTTTGGTTGTAGGGGGCACTGACTCTCTTAAACTACTTCCTGCTGAACGTGGGCATCGCTGTGGTAGGGGGCCGGGAGATGGTGGTTTTCAACCATGCAGAAGTTCTTGTTGAGAGTATCTGCAAGCGCAATTATCTTGGCGGTAATCACGTGCCAATCCTGGATCATATGAAATTAGAAAAAAGTTTAAAATGCAGGTACTATGAGCAAGCAGATAATGTCGTGAGTAGCAGGGGTGATGTCATTTGTTCTCTGGTAGAGGTCCAAAGACAGTTGCTGATACAGTTGGGCTCCTATGCTTACAGCTATTCCCCCTGCTCGCAGGCCCACTCCCAAGTCCGTCAGCATACTGTCCCCTTTGAGGATGGGGACGTGAGCTACTGTAGTAGTCTTGCAGTCTGAAAGATTGTCTTATATCTGAGAAAGCAAGGACATCTCAATTGTATTTTGAGCGTTTATGGTCAAGGCAGGGACCAGGACGACCGATGTACACAATCTGGGCCATTTAGGGGGAAGGCAAGCATGCTCCCTTTTTACCACCTCTGAACCAACCCCGGCAGGACAGGTGGTGCTGTCTTGTCTGTGGGTGGCGTACTGAGTACAGTGGGGGCACGTCCGCTGATTGTAGAGACCCGGTTTTAGCCTGGGAAATAAGGCAGGTGACGTTGGAGGAGTGATGAATTAAAAGAGGGCCTACTGTGGCCGGATTCTCAGGAAACGACGTGTTGAGTTATTCCCGTGAGTGGGAGTTGCCATGTACAGGTCCTGCCGGTGGGGACAGCAAAGCCAACATTCGGAAAGGTTGGAGGATGATGCAAGGGTGTCATCTATCGGCGTTGGTCAGCGGGACTGGGCTGTGCGAGCAGGGCCCAGTTGGTTATATTAGATACACAGCATGTGTCTTGACCTCTGGTATTTTTGGGTTATTTAGTCCTGACAGGTAGCCCATCCTATTCTGCTCATCCCATTTTATAGATGAGAAAACTGAGGTGTAGAGTAAGTTTGAACAATTTGTAAATAATACATAATAAATGGGAGTTAGGATAAAAACTCCGTTTGTCACTACATTTTCTAAAGCTTAATTCTTTATTTCCCTTCATTTTTCTTCCCTCGATCTCCCTCCCTCTGTTTCTCTCCCTCCCTCCCTCCCTCCCTCCCTGCCTCCCTCCCTCCTTCTCTCCCTATGGAATCCAGGGTCTTTGCCTGAGCTACATCCCTAGCCACTCCTACCCTCCTTCTGGCTACGGGGTCCCGCTAACTTGCTAAGCAGCCCAGGCTGGGCTAGGACCATGACCCTCCTGCTTCAGCCTCCCAGAGTGCTGGGATTCCAGATATGCACCACCGCATCTGGCAAAGCTGAAGTTGTCTTCTCCCATCCACATACCAGCAGTTCTCTGTTGGGAGCAGCTCTGCCCCTCATTCCCACGAAGACACATTTGACACCAGCTGGAGCCCCACGATCACTCTGACTTGGGCATGGGAGCTCTGCACCTGGCATCTGATGCTGCCAAACGTCCCGCCATGCACAGCAGAGCCCCCAACTCCAGCAGAGGGCTGTGGAGCCCCCGTGCGGTAGTGCTGCTGCTCAGAAGCCCTGTCCCCCTCCCCCCCTATTTACAACCGGCCCTTTGGTCAGGCTGTCATGAGCTAGTTAATTAATTAATTGAGTCTAGTGGGGTGTCGGTGCTGGGACTGGTCTTGCTTGACATTTGCCTAGCTTGTCTGGAGGTGTATGTGGTGTGGGCTCCGCATTTGCTGATGACACTTGGCAGTGCCAGGTAGTGAAATGCCAAGCCGCCAGTGATCCGCCGCAGGAAGATCTCGCTAGGCTGTGCGAGTGGGCAGAGGAGTTGCCAGGGACGCGCTGGCGTGTGGGCAAGTGCAAAGCGCTGCTCTTGGCAAAAAATAATCTGCGCTATACTTAGGGGTTGGGAGGGCGGAGCAGGTGGGGGGCGAACACAGATCTCCAAGGGCTGCTGCCGGGAGAGTGACTCGGAGCCGCCTGGTGGTCGTTGGAGCGGATGCCTGGCCCCTGGTCCTGGGGGGCTGGGTCGAAGCCTGGCCTCTACCCCTCAGGTCTCACTGGAGTTCTCTGCAGGAATGCAAAGCTAGCTTTTCCTGCTGTCTTGATTTTTCCCAAAAAACCACAAATCCTTGGCTTCGTGTGTTAAATTTTCATTTTCCCCTTTTGGTAACTTTTAATTTTTTGGTACAATTTCAACCTACAGCTAAAACGACAGGAACAGTATAAAGAACTCCTTCATATCCTCTACTCAGATTCAGTGATTTTTAACATTTGCTTTCTAATTTAGAGTGTGTTTGCGTTACCGGAGATTGAACCCAAGGCCTTTTCAACTGAGTATAGCCCTTTATTTCATTATTAAATATTTTTGAGACAAGTTCTCCCAAGGGCTCCAACTTGCGGCTCTCCTTTCTCAACCACCCAGGCCCAGCAAGGTTTCCAGTTGTAAAGGAGAATGTGAATAGAATTTGGTCAAAGTATCTGTTGGTAATTTCTGAAATCCAGGACTACTTCAGTCCATTCAAATCAGAATCTCTGACCAGGACCCAGACCTACAGAGCAGGTGGCCTTGTATAGGCCAAGGAGAGAATTTCATAGGATGCCAATGTCACTGATACCTTGATGTCAGACTTTCAGACTCCAGGACAGTGAGAAAATACATCTTTGTTGTTTAAGTCCAATGAAAAAGAAATTCTCTGGGGTGGAGACTGGGCATGGGTATATGCTTAAAACTTGCTCCAGGTGATGCTAATGGACGGTGAGGGCTGACGCCCACTGGTCTGCTCCCTCGAAGGAGCTTTCCCCTTATTGGCTTAAAGTGGACATGTGACTGAGTTCTGTCCAGTAAGAATGCAGCCAGACCTGCCCTCCTCCCAGTAGACTTCAATTTGTTGGTTGCCAGGTAACAGTTTCTGTTCCTGCTCCGGTTGCTCGGGTCTCTCGAACACAGCTGGTTGCTGTGCCACACATCCTGTTAGTCAAGCCCCAACTGACAAGCCATCCTGCCTCCGTACTTCCTACTTGCTGAGCCCATGCAAAAAATCTCAAGGCCACCAGAGATCAGGCCTGATAGTTTGGCAGTGATCCCAGCCAGCGCCTGTTGACATAAATAAATCTGCTCCCAAATCCTGGGTGTCATTTCCGTGTTTCTGCTTGCCACTGCACGAATACAACAGAAGTCTAGGAGAGTACTTCTGAGGTAGGTCCTCCACTCTTAGAGATGCACTTCTGCTGGGTCCTGAATCTGTATGTGATAGTACGCTACACCTGGAAGGGAAAGTGTACTATGTCTGGATATGATGGGATATAACATCTGATAAGTGCATGATGGGATACAGGCCTGAGGATGGTTGAAACGACTCTGGGTCCTTGAATGTTTCTCTCACTTGCCGAATTAATTAGCTTTGAAGCCTCTTTACCTTGAGATCTCTTTTTATCAAGGATATGTTTTTCTTATTTAACTTGTCTGGCAGAAATGACTAGTCATCTACCAATGATCTATGCATACATTATACAATGCAGAGCTATTATTACATGGAGAGAACTCTGCAGCCTTGGGTGGCTTACTCAGCATCCCCGGATCGAGACCAGCCATGAGGTTCCTCCTCACTGCATGTGAGAGGCAGTAGGCGGCCTCGGGACCAAGCTGATTAGGTTCAATGTCTGCAAGGTGGGGGACACCAGTGCCACCTAGAAGTCACCCGATGGCAGAACTACCCAGCAGAGCAGCTGAGGTTGAGCTGTGGCCTGTGGCAGAGCCATGCAGGCGTGCAATCAGCCAGAAGAACCAGGACAATGAGGAACGCCTATGCAGAGCAAGGCGTTAAGCACTTGAAAGCCGGGGATTTGCCTGTCACAGTGGATAACCAGAACCCCTTGATTAATAGAAACTGCTTCAGTTGGCGTTGTTAGTTGCAGTCAGGAGCATTTGACCTAACGTATCAGAGAAAGACGTATTACATCTAGGTCACTGTCTAAAACTGGTCTTCCTTCCTTCCTTTTTTCTTTTTCTTTTGGTACTGGAGGATTGAACCCAGGACCTTTACATTGCGCTACATCCCCAGTGCCTTTTTTATTTTGAGGCAAGGTCTTGCTCAGTTACCCAGCCTGGGCTTGAGCTTTCTGTCCTTCTGCCTTGAGCTCCCACAGTCCTGGGATTACAGGTGTGACTCACTTTTGCACCCAGCAGCCTAGGAATTTAACAGCCAAGAGTTGCTGGATTTTAACTTGATGACTTGGCCCAGCCGTTGCCTTTATGGTGACTTTAATTTTCTGCTGCCGGTTTTCTAAACCCTTGGGTCCCAGTTCCTGGTTCTCTCTTCTTGGTGAACAGAACTTGCTTTGGGGTTACACCGTCCTTGCTGTGAGCATCCTGGCTAGCAGAAGTTCTGGCCTACTGTTCTGCTTGCTCCAAGAGTGGTGATGCTCAGCTGCTCTCCTGTGTGGACCATCTTGGGGCCCCGTTCTAGTCACTGTGCACTCAGTGCCTGGGACGAGGGAGCCATTCATTCAGGCTGTCTCAGGAAAGGGGGTATTGGTGCAACAAAGTGGAAGAAGCACCAGAGATCTGCAAATGAGCTGCAGGCAGGCCTCCAAGGCATGGGCCACGCAAGCTACCAGAGACCTGGGAAGCCACTGCTTTCCCTTGTGATGTTTCTGCTTCCTCTTGAACAGTCTGAGTGTCTCCATTACTCTTTGTTGCTCAGACAAAGTACCTAACGCCCAAGTTTAAGGAAGGAAAGGTTTATTTAGCCCACAGCTTGTGGAGGTTTCTGTGCATACGTGGCTGGCTCCAAGGCAGAGTGGCACACGGCAGAGGGCAGCGGTTCATGTTGGTGGAAGAAGACGGCCAAACAGCATGAGCAAAAAGGGAGAAGCGACAGCAACAACAGCAGCAGCAGAGGCAGAGAGCGAGACTCTGTCCCTTCCATATATTGCATTGAAGCTGTCCACTCCAGGGCAGGAGTGGCACTGGACTGTGAATCAATCACAAACTCTAGAAGCCCACCCCAGTGACGACATGTGGCTTCGGGGGACAACTAGACCCAAACCATAACCCCTCCCTCCTTCCCTCCCTTCCTCCCTCCCTCCCTCCCTCCCTTTCTTCCTTCCTTCCTTGCTTCCTTCCTTCTCTTCCTTTCTCCTTCCTTTCATCCTTCCTCCTTTTCTTCCTTCCTGATAGGTGTCTGAACACTTGTCAGGTTTTAGCTACAGCCGATGTAGTGGAGAACTAGGTAGCCAAAGGCTCTGCTGTCATAAAACTAAGAATCTCGCACAGGAAACATAAAAGTGAGTAAGGAGTTATATGTGGCTCAGTGGTAGAGTCCTTGCTTCGCACATTCAAAGCCCTAACTTTGTTCCCGACATAGCAAAACAACAAAAATAAAGTAAAAAATACACAAAAAACTGTTATAAAATTTTGAGCCATCAAAGAAATAAATATGCGTGACAGTGTGGAATCATAGGCCATGTCTCCTAGAGAGTTGGTGAAGACATGCTCTCTAAGGAGGTGACCTGTCAGCTCAGGCCTAATGATGGTAAAGGGCAGGCCAGGTAGAGAGAGAGAGAGAGAGAGAGAGAGAGAGAGAGAGAGAGAGAGAGAGAGAGAGAGAGAGAAGAAATTTCAAATGGTAGGAGTAGCAGGTGCAAAGGCCCTGAGGCAAAAAAAAAAAGATGTTTTATTTGATCAAAGAACCAAAGAGGGAAAATAGCAGGACCAGATCACCAGAAGCAAGAAGAAAGGAGTGGAGCGGAAGCTGCAAGGGTCAGCAGGCTCTCTATAATGCGAGAGAGACTTTGGAGACCGCAGCGAAAGTTTGTGTTTTATTTCAAGATTGTTTTCTTCAACAAACACATGCTTTTGTTTTGTTCTGGTCTTGCTTTTGTTTTCATTTTTGAGATAAGATCTCAAAAAGTTTCAGACTGGTCTTGAACTTGTGATTCTCCCAACTCTGTTTCCTTAGTTCTGGAAGTTCAGGCATGTGCCCCTGTGCTGGGTCACTGAACACTTTTTATAAGTTTGATTTGCATTTAGGCCACTGCAGCTGCTCAGATTCCTGGCTCCCTTGTATTCTTTGATTCTGCTCCCTTGCAGCCAGCTAGCAATTGCCTACTGGGCATCTTAAAATTTGGCTGCGCTCTTAAGTTGCTGGCAACTGAATGAACGGACTCCTTGGCCGTATGTCAGGGACAGCCTCTCCCACCAGCTGTGGGTGGGTGCAGATTCGGGTGGAATGCGCTGACATCTACCAGGGACTACCTGGCGGCAGGTGGAGAGGCAAGCCCTGCAAGAGCTAACCCTGGCAATAGCATTTAGGAAATTTGCGTTGCACTGTGTCATCTACTGCACTTCTGAATATATATGTTAGAGTGTGTTATGGTTTCTATCTAGATGCCCACCAAGAGGTCACATGCTCATGGGCAGAGCTTTGGGAAGGCGGGGATTGTGGGGGCTTTGTCATGATTGTGGTTAGGAGGTGGGGTCTGGTTGAAGGAGGGTCACTAGGGACATGACCTGGAAATCTCTCTCTCTCTCTCTCTCTCTCTCTCTCTCTCTCTCTCTCTCTCTCTCTCTCTCTCCCCACCCCCCTTCACTAGGGATACGATCCAGAAGTGTTTATCTCCCTCTCTCTGCTTCTCTGCTTCACTAGGATGTGATCTGGAAGTGTTTATCTCCCTCTCTGGCTCCTCCTTTTTCTCTCTTTTGGGGCCATCATGAAATGAGCAGCTTTCCTGAGGAAAGACCCTTCCACCCTACCTTACTGCCTCAGACCACCCTATCTTTCTTCCTTGACCACACAGGAAAACTTGAGGTCTCTTTCTATGCTCCTCCATACTCGATACAAAGCACTGGCTGGCTAAAGGTCACCAAGAAGAGAGAGACCTGTGGCTTGCCTCCCTGAAGCTTTCATGGAAGGCGTGGGGCGTGATATTGGCCTGGAAGGATGGGTAGCATTTGGGAAGGACAGGTGTGAGGGACCACCTGAGCAGTTCTTGAAAGAAGAGCGATGGTCTCCATTTTGACTGAGCCTGATCCTATTTCCTCATATTGTTATGTACAGAGCTGGCTAGGATTTCTGTTTATCCTTCAATTGGCCTTAAGCAATGTGTATTGGTCTAGCTGAGGCGCTGGTGGTAGTCTTTGAAGGTGGCATGCATGTTTTCCTGGTAAGCCTGCTGCTCCTTAATGTGAGCTGGGTGGAGACAAGACAGTAGAGGTAATGCTCTGCACTGCCAGCTGGGATCAAGCCTCAAGACAGAGGCTATGACTTCCTGGGGCTTGAAAGACTACATCAGAGCTGAAGCACCAGACTTCCCAAAACATTAAATACCATATAATGCAGATTACTTTCTCTGCATATCCTCTCTGCATATGGCAGAGGTAAATGTAGGCCACCCAGCTAGCTCAGCTCACAGTAGTCACCTACTTCCCACAATTCTCAGTCAATCCTCAAGCCACTCCCTCACTGAATAAAAACCGGGTGAGGCCCTGGGTCGCTCTCTTGGTTCCGGAAAGCCGTGTCATGGCAGGACTTAGAGCCCCTCGACTCCCCGATGATTAAAAACATAATTTAGTGTCCTCATTTTTGCCTTGGGTTGCATGGAAAGTGGTAGATTGGAATCAACTTGATGGGATTCCAATAACGTAATTTTGGGATTACAAATACTGGTTTCGTGGACTGAGATGAAGACCCGGAAGAGAGCCAAACATTTCAGGCAGGGACAGCATTCATTAGCAAAGGCACAGCACGGGGAATTAGTGTGACAGTGCTACAGTACTGGGCGGGTACTGGCCTGCTTAGAGAAGAGGGCTGCACTGACAGGATGTAGCAATATGGTTGTCTAGGCTGGAACAGACCCAAATAGGCCCCGAGAACTATATTAAATGATAACAGCTAACGATTACCTGATGCTCGCTGTGCTTCAAGTTCTTCCCCAACTGCCTGATGGCCATAAGCTCCCTCAAGCCTCACAACAAGTCTAGGGCATAAGTGCTGTTTGAGGCCCACTTTGCAGATAAAGGATGGGGACCCTGCCTCGTGGGTGGTCTGGTGGCCAGCAAATGCAGGATTGTGGCTCGAATATGGGCAGATGCTGCCGCCGGGTTCTTGTGCTTGGACAGTAGGCCAAGCTGCATCTCACGTCTAGAAGGGGGGAGTCATGAAAGCAATTCAGGAGGCATGAAAGAGACCCAAGGGGTCTGGTTCTGGGACTGCAGAAGATGCTGCTGTCCAGACATGAGTGAGCCGAAATCTACTGGCCCAGAGGAGATTTGAGGATGAGACCGAGGAAGCTCAGTCAAGCAGCTCTGGAGCCCGAGTCTGTGCTCCTGAGAGTCAGAGCATCTGACTGGTGTGTTTGATAATAATAATGCCTGCTTTACATGTTGTTATGGTTTGTGTCTAGTTGTCCCCCCAAGGCCTCTTGCAGTCATGGGGTGGGGACTCCTAGAGTTTGTGATTAACTCACGATCCACTGGGATTATGGGTGATCCAAGGCTGGGATTAGGGGTGTGTGTACTTCCCCCAGCCATAAGAGAGATAGAGAGTCAGACTCTGGTGCCATTGTTGTCTCTTGCCACTGTTGCCTGTTGCCACTGTTGTTGTTCTGCCACCCTGAACTGCTGCTCTCTGCCATGTGCCACGCTGCCTTCAAGCCAGTCGAGCGTGGACTGAAACCTCCAGTACCTGTGAGCTGAATAAAACTTTCCTTCCTCTATTTTGGGTGTTGGGTATTTGTCCCAGCAATGAGAGAAGAGTGACTAAGACAAATGTTAAGATTAAGTGAGACAGGGTCGGCAAGATAGCTCAGTGTCTAAAGCGCCTGCGTAAGCAAGCTGAGGCAAGCATGCAGGGACTTCAGTTCATTCCCTGGCACCACATGCCGTGGCAGTCCTTTGCCCAGGGTGGGCTGAGCCAGCCACAAAAAAGAAAAGATTAAATGAGATAATGTGATGTGACATTCGTAGCCCAGCACTCGGCACACAGGGTGATAGCCTAGTACAGGGAATGCTCTTCCCAGCAGCTGGATGACAAGGAGGGCCCCAGATCCGAAGCCCCCATGACAAAGCATCTCAGGACCAGGCCTGATGGGCCAAGGGTCTCCCTGGGTCATCCTCCCTGGGTCAGGGGCTCCATCTCTCCTTTGCTCTCTGAGCTGCGTAGGCTTCTCCACCTGGCCTCAGAGCCAGTGCCCAGCTAGTCCATGCCCTGGACCCTTACTCTGTGCCCCAGATCAGCTTCCCAGGTTTCTGGATCTCAGTAAAGTCCTTGTCCTCAGGGTGGCAGAGCTGCTTCTTTCTTCAGCTTTCCCAACTTTCTGTCCCCAAGGGCAGCTGGAGTCACCTTTACCAAGAGCCGGGGAGATTGAGTTGACGCACAGAGCACTGAATTGCATGGCAAGAAAAGAATTCCCTTTCCAGTCCTCCTTTGCCTCTGATAAGGCAAGGGAAGCATCTTCCATTGGTGTTAGACTACCGTTAACACCTCTCTTATACTTCAGTGATATCCTTCACCTGCCTTCTTCGTCTTAATTCAAGCAGGAGCTAGAATATAGCACTATTGTTTTGTCACTATATTTATTTCCCCAGTTACCATTTGCTTATGGCAAATAATTCCAGCTTTCTTTTTATAGTAGCGATACTATAAAATTACCCTTTGAAATATATTTATTGAAGCAAAACACTGAGCAGAAGTTAGGCCTGCGATTGTCAGGGTGGAATGTAGCTAGAAGAGCCATACAAAAGTCACACGCAGCTGACCCAGGTTGGAAAATACCCATGTCGCAGGCAGCCACATGGTGCCGAAAGCCAAGTCTTGGATTGGAGCGCGGTCTGCTTATTCTCTTTGAGTCTGTTTCCTCGCCTGCCAAATGGAAAAGGTAATTCCTACTGCCTGGCGTTATTTTGAGGACTTAAATGAGGTAAAAATTAGTGGATCAGCCAAATAGCTCAGCAGATTAAAGTGTCTGCAAGCAGGCACAGGGGTGGGGGGTGGGGGCTGAGGGGTGGGGGGCTGGGGGGGCGAGGTGTGGCCGGCCCCACCCCCAGGGTGTGCTGAGGTGGCAATTGAAATTGAAACTGGGTGTGGTGGTATGGCCTGTAATCCCAGCTCTTGGGACTCTGTAAGCAGGGTTTCGCTGTGAGTCCGATCTAGTAGTGAGACCCAGTAGACCCTTCCCTAAAATAAAATAAAAAGATTAAAAATGAGATGTTGTTGTATAGGAGTATCATTTGCTTAGAATGATCCTTAGTTGTTAAACCAAATAATTGTTCCTAGTGTGCCCCTTATAAGGAAATTCGCTGTGAGTGTAGGCCCATGGCTGGTTTCCCAGCATGCCATCCCACGGTGGGGAGGAGCCCAGAGCAAGTCAGGAATGTCTCTTGTTGGTTTCTAGGCTGCTCGGTGAGGATGTCAGTGCTATTGTCCTCGTGGGGTTTGCTGGGGCATCAAATTGCTTACCAGGTGCAGAGCCAGACGTCAGGCAAGCAGGAGCTCGTGGTATTAGAACCTGCTCCTGCCGGGTCTGGAGCCCCAGGTCACCAGGGAATGGCAGATAAACTCCAGAAGTCACGGCAGGCAGGACACGACTTATTTCTCATGCTCTCTAATATCAAATATGCGACTTTCCTTCCATTCTCTCTCCTCAGACTTCTCAGAACCTGCATGGAATGTGTCTCTTGCTTCCCATCTTCCAGAAAGCTTAACCTCCGCCTGGCTTTTATCTTACTCCGGGCTGACTTGTGTCCCCGACCCCTTACCCCTCCTATTCATGTACGGAGGCCCTCTCAGTGGGGAGCTAGTTGGATGCAGGGCCCCTGAGAGGTACTTAAGGTTAGTGTGTGCATTCAAGCAGGGCTCCTGCAACCGCCCCGGTGGCTTTATAACAAGCAAGATCAATTACAGCGAGAAGGTAGCTGTCTCCTAAGCCAGAAAAGCAGCTTCTGCCCGAAACAGTGTCTGCCAGCAGCTTGATCTCGGAGTCTCCAGCCCTCCAGAACCACGACAAGTAAATGGCAGTGGAGGGAGCTCTGAGGTTTTCTCATCGCAAGGAGAGCTGACTAACAACATAATGTTCACCCTGCTTAGAATCCATCTAAATTTTTAGGTTATAATTTTAAAAAATCTTCTTCATATTTATTTTGTAGAGGGTCTCACTACTCAGCTCAGACTCATAGTGACCCTCCTGTCTCAGCCTCTCCAGTGTTGGGATTACAAGTGTGTGCTGGGGCCCACATGGCATGTGGTACTGGGGATTGAACCTGGGTCCTTACACTCACCAGGCAGGTGCTTAGACTGCCAAGCTATCTCCCTAGCACTAAATATTTATTTATTTATTTTTTGGAACTGGGGATTGCACTTGCCAGGGAAGCACTTATTCTACTGAGCCATCTCCCCATCCCTATTTATTTATTTATATGGAGGATTAAACTTGGGACCTTGCATTTGCCAAACAGATGCTTGAGCTGCTGAGCTATCCCCTGGCCCCTACCTAAATTAAAAAAAAACAAAACAAACAAACATATTGACTGTTTAGGATGTGTTAATCATCTTATATTGCAGTTGCATTTAAACCACCTAACTTGGAGTATAGAATTGTTCTCATGCTCCATTTTACAGAAGGGAAGACTGAGGCCAGAGGCCCAGAGGACTAGATCAAGGTCCTAGAGCTCCTATGCACCAATCACATTTTGACTGCCAGAATTCACATGCATTGGGCACCCTCCAGGGATTGAAAGTGGGGAGCATACTGATTGAGACATCCACAGTGCACCTGTTCCTGGTCTTAAGAGAGAAAAGGGGTGGCTTTTGCTGATGGCTAGAGGGGATGGCCAAGTTTAGCTTCCGGGACAGAGAGAAGCCAGTTTGGCAATGAGTTTGTAGAGATCCCCACAAATGATAAACACCCCGAGTTCAGATGTTTACAACAAGGCAAAACCTTTAATAACATGAGTGCTTATTACAGTAGCTGCTTCAGGGTTCTGACGTCTTTGATTTCCAGTCATGTTTTCTAACACAGAAAGGTGAGTGCCTCCCTCAGGGCCACCTGGCCAGTTGGGTTCCTGAGGACTGATGTGTGTGGACGGTGGGAACGGTGATGTACTTACCCTCATGGGGAATCTGAAATTCCCCCGGCCAATCACCCATGACTTTTTGTAAAGTCCTCTTCAAGGAGAGAAAAATGTGGAGGTCCTTCCCACAAAGAAGGAAGAAAGGAACATCTAGCACAGAGACACACTCACACACACACACACACACACACACGCGCACACACAAACGACATTTAGGGGACTGGCTTGAAAAGTCAGAATGAGGCTCGGGACTTGGGGGTCTGGGGACCAATGTGGGAGAGCGGAGTCCATTTGGTTTTATTCTTTGTAAGAAGTAATACCATCACGAGGACCATGCCATGCGACCTTAGAGACACCCGTGGACACCTCCCTCAAGGCTGTGCTGGGCGGGGCGGAGGTCAGAGGTCAGCTCAGACAGGCGTGGTGCGTCTGTTGGCTGGATTGTTATGCAGCGACTCTTTGAACTCTTTGGACGTGGAGTTGTGGAACTGTAGAAAAGCGTGGTCCCGATCAGAGTTGAGCAGCGTCCCCATGGTGATCTTGGACGGATCCCGGGAGAGGGTGAACATGGAAATGTCGGTGGAGGGGATGGTGTGGAAGCCTTTGCCGATGGGGGACAGGTCTCGGGACCGAGGCTCAGTGGAGCGGGAGCTTGACCGCCTCCGGAATCTGTACCTGTAGGGCGGAAGGCGGGCAAATGTGGATTTCTTCAGGAGCTCCGAGTGGGACTTGGCGCGTAGCTGCTGGTGCTTTTCAATATAGATGTGCACAGCCACCACGCCCACAATTTCCGCGATGATGAATGAGAAGGCGCCGAAATAGAAGGACCAGCCGTAGGAGTAGCTCTTCTTCGAGTCGCGTTGCCCTGGGTCTCCGGCATTAGCTGATATATAAACTATGATGCCGATAATGTTGCTTAACCCTAAGAGAAGAGAAAAGAAAGAGGCATGTTCTTATCAACCTCAGAGGTAGCTTTCGCTTCTAGTGGTGAGAGATTCACAGAAAACACAGAGGTAACAGAAAGAAGAGACGGAGGATGGCTGAGAAGTCGCACCCCTTTGCAAAGCCCTCCTCTTGGAGGCTAAGGATTTCTAAGCAGTCCTGAGCAGTGTGCGTTCAGCTAAGGAATGCCTCCCACTCTGGTGGCAAGTGCAAGCACTGAGTGCCTTTGTTTTCCTTTGAAAGAAATTCATTCCATAGATGCTTAATCTCTGGCACTAAACCCTGGGGATGGCAAGATGAAGCCACGGGCCTCTGCCCTTGAATTCCTTGCCATCCATAGGAGAGACAGACACGTAAATGCAATTAGAGCGCAATATAGTTCAGACTCCCTGGAAGACACACCCGCCCGGTGGCCCAGGAGCAAAAGGAGAGAAGATGGAGCATCTTGTGCTGAAAATGAGGTGACATTGGCCATTGATCCTGAGCATCGCGCCAAGAAAGATGAGCTGTAGGTTAGGGAGCATGAGAGAAGAAACTGAGAATAATTTGCCCGGGTTCCAGCTTGGTGATTGGGGGCTATGGTGTCTTAAACTAAAATAAGAGGTAGCAGCAATACCGGGTCTAGAGAAAGGGGGATGCTGGGAGATGTCGAGTTGGTGAGTGCAGATGGAGGATCCGAGAGGTTCGTTCCAGGAGATACTTGTAGGCCTGAAGCTGAGCTAATGAACCCAAGAGGAGTTTGCCAAACTGGGTTTCTTTTCCCCAGCACTGGAGACTGAGCCGAGAAACACTGTGCTACATCCCCAGCCATTTGAAGTTCTTTTTTTTTTTTTAATAGAGTGTCTTACTAATTTGGGCATGCTGGCCTCCGACTTGGGATCCTCCTGCCTCGGTCTTGCGAGTATGCAGGATTGCATAAATGTACCCTGCCTAAGGCCTTTTGATCTGCACTAACAAGATAATGCCTTAGATCAGCTGTTGCCGACTGTTCATGGGTTAGGAACTGGGGCATGTAAGCTGTTGTTCCTAAGAGACGAGGACTGAGACTGAGTTTCCCTAGGCAGCAGCCCAGTAGCGTTGCGGACGCTGTTCCGCTCCTCAGAGGGATCGCTGCTCAGAGTGGTGAGGAGGAGGCAGCAGATTCGGAGGGCTTGCTTATCTTTGGCCACCTTTCTCATGTTATGGCTCCAACAGGGAGATATCTTTTTGTCCCTTGGCTTCAAGGATCTTATCCAGGGCTTGGTGCCAATAAAATGACTCAGGGAGGTTGGCACACCAGCTGGCATCTCCTCAGCTCCCCACTCAGGCTACCTGTAGGGGGAACTAAATGAAGATTGTCTTTCCTTATAGTTCTCAGCACTAGCTGGCAAGTAACCATCTCCAGGATCCCCGCGTCCACCCTCTCTGGGTGTCCCTAACATTCTCCCTAAAGTCACGCAACTGAGGGCCACAGCAGGCCTCAGTGCTGCATCCTGACTGGTTGGTGTCCAGGCACCAGGGAGTTGATCCTGTCCTGGTCACCCTTCTGCTAGGACTGGCCTCTTGGGCCTGGGGCCAGGGCCTGCTCCTGCCTCATTTCCCCTCGCCACCCCCAGCCCAGGCATTCCGCAGGTGGACAGGAAGTTCTCATTGCTGAGCTCCCTCTTAATTTGGGAGCTGGCACATCCGGCTCTGTGCCAGGCTGCAGGAAACTGCAGGATGAAAAACAGCTTCTCTTGCTGAAGTGTCAGTTTGGCTGGAAGATTAGTGAGGAAGACACATGCTTTTATATTAAAATGAACATGGATATAATAAGGAGGAGAAAGTAGAATTCACATGAATTTTTAAGGGGGAGGCAGACTTCAAAGCCACTTCAGTTCACCGAAGGCAGCTTCCAGCCATGTCCCCTGATTTCCCAGGGCCATGTTTTCTCCCTCTGCCAGCAAAGAAATTTGGGTGGCAAAGTTTAGAAAGCCTCACAAAGAGGTCTTCTTGGAAGGGGCTGTGGGGAAGAAGAAAGGGGAGTTCAAAGAGAGACTCAGATGTCAAGCTAGGTTAATGACAAAGGAAGCCAAGGGAGTTGCCAATCATTCACAAGGACTTACTGCTGCATGAAAAGCATATATATATATTCATCATTTCTCTTTCCCTCTCTCTTTCTTCTTCTCTCTCAGTCTCTGTCTCTCTTTCCTTCTTTCTCTCTGTTTCCTCCTCCTTCTTCTTCTCCTCTTCCTCCTCCTTCTCTCTCTCTCTCTTTTTTTTTTTTTCTCCAGTACTGAGAATTGAAGCCAGGGCCTTCAATTCTCAGTACTGGAAAAAAGCTCTAACTTGAGATCCTCCTCCCTCAGCCTCCCAGAGTGCTGGGATTACAGCATGCACTACCGTACCTGGCTTATCCATACCATTTCAATGCCTCACTGCAGCAAACCTACTTTTAAGAGAATGACCCCTTTCTTATGGATGCAGGAAGTCATAGAGGAGGCAAGTAATTTCCTGTATTGACACAGATAGGGAAAGGTCAGAGTGCAATTGGAAGTGAAGCTCTTAGGGACAGTGGCTGAGATTTCAGCAGCAAAACCTGGTGGGGTGACAAAGCTTGTCTTCCCAGCTCCTGGGGAGACTGAGACAGGACGACCAAATGTTAGGGGTAAGCTGGGGCAGTGGAGCAAGACCTGGTCTCAAAATTAAAATCTAAAGAGGCCAGGTTGTGGCTCAGTGGTAGGACACCATGGGCTCCGTTCCCAGTCCTAGGGAGAAGTTTTCAGTCACAAGCTCAAGAAGAAGACAAGAAGCCCTTTGTTCCGTCCCTCAGACTCAAAATTCCCCAGGGGAGGGGGTGGCCTATTTGTTCTACAGCTCCAAGGCCCAGTCCAGGGCTTGGCTCCCTGCAGGAGCCCAATGGAGACTGGTCGTGTCAGGGGAGGACTGAAGTTTCTGTGAGCACTGAGTGAACGGCGCACAGGATCAGGGCTGCCACATCCAGAGCACACCCTGGTGCCCGGTGCAGTCCTTGGGCAACTAGATGTGCTAATTCACTCGATCCTCTTAGTCTCAAGATGCAGGGCCATTATTACCCCCATTTTTGAGATGGGGGCACTGAGGCTTAGAGAGGCTAAGTGACTTGTCCTGAGTTGCACAGCAAGGAAGCAGAGGAGGCAAGATTTGCACCAAAGGGCCTTGACGCAGAGGGAAGGCTCCTAAGCCCTACACAGTGCTTGGTGCACAGTAAGAGGGTTGGTTATACAGGGCTACAGATGGCTTTCCTGAGACCAGAGTGCAGAGTAGCAGAACAGAAAGGAGCCTTAGAGAGTTTCACTGCATAGGTAGAGAAATGGGGCTTGTGGGGTTCCTGGTGGGAGAGGTTTAGGATTCAGATGAAGTCTAGCCCCCTAAGCTTCTGGCATCCCCATTCCCATGGATGGAGTCTGCTGTCTGTCTCTTACAGCACCTCTGGTGACAATTCCCCCCCCCCACAGCTCCCTTGGGGGACAAAATAATGATCTCCAGCTGTTAGGAAGCTGTCAGATCAGCACAACACTGGTAGTGATCCTCTGGGTCACCAGAACAGGATGGACTGTCACCCTCAGGGATGTGCCTCAGAGCAGCTGGGCTGCCAGATGTTAACATCTGTCCAGACAGAGTCGGTCAGAGGCTACCATCTCTTTGGGCCGAACGCCCCTCTGGAGCCAAGATGGTAGCTCCCTTCTTAGCCTATAGCTTGGGCTCCCAAGGAACCCTCGGATGATCCTCATTTCCCTAGAGGAAAAACAGAGGAGAAGGAGCCCGAGAAAGGGCTTACGGGGAACTAAGACACGGGGACCCAGACTTTGGAACTATAGTGCTGCTTCTTTATCAATATTAGAAAATATGTCTGTTTTTATATCCACTGTCCTTGCAACAACCCTATCAAGTCGGTACTGTGACTGTCTGTTACAGAGGAGAAAACCAAGTTTCAGCGAATTGGTAATGTTTCCCCAGGTCAGCTAGGTGGAGCTGGGGTCCAGTCCAGGAAGGTGGTCGTCCTCAGACCACTCTCCACTGTCGCTTCTGCTCAGTACCCATTGCCCTCTGCCATGCTTCTCGTCTGCGGCTTGGAGACAGTCTCTCTTCCCTGCGGCCAGCCATCGTCCAAAATTGGTATGTTGCAAATCCCAGAAAGAAGCAGTTCATAAGCTTAGAATTACTTTTGTTTCAGCATATTGCTAGGATGCTTCTGTTTTATTATTTGTTATTGTTAGTCATTTACTCTGTCTAACTTATAAACTTTATTATAGGTATGTATTTATAGGAAAAAAATATTCCCTCCCTCTTGCTTCTCCTTTGTGTTTTTCCTTCCTGGTCCCTTTAGAGTAGCAGCATTTTTCTTTGTTTTTTGGTGGTACCAGGGATCAAACTCCGGTTTCCTTGAGCTTACCAGGAAAGCACTTATTATACCAAGCTATCTCCCTGGCATCAGCATCTTTAATTCTAACAAAAATCTTGGAGTTATTGCTTCTAGAACACTTTCCTGCTCTTTTCCTCCAGTGACCTTCGGGTAGCAATGGTTTGTCCAGGTGCCCCTTGCTCCAGTCTGATGTCTGTGACCAGCTTGGGACTGGCACCAACACTCACCTGCAGAGACAAAGAAGATGCCCGCGCTCAGAATGACGTTGTGTCTGCTGCGGTGGAACTCGCTGGCCGCCACGCAGAGCCCACCGAAGAAGAGCAGGGTGACGCTGAGGATGGGGAAGACGCTGGAAGCCCTCACAGCCCCTGTGGAGAGAGAGAGAAATCTCTGCCTGCACTGGCCAGCACTGGGCGCACCCCTGCACTGGCCAGCACTGGGCGCACCCCTGCACTGGCCAGCACTGGGCGCACCCCTGCACCTGGCCAGCACTGGGCGCACCCCTGCACTGGCCAGCACTGGGCGCATCCCTGCACCTGGCCAGCACTGGGTGCATCCCTGCACTGGCCAGCACTGGGTGCATCCCTGCACCTGGCCAACACTGGGTGCATCCCTGCACCTGGCCAACACTGGGCACACCCCTGCACCTGGCCAGCACTGGGCGCACCCCTGCACTGGCCAGCACTGGGCGCATCCCTGCACCTGGCCAGCACTGGGTGCATCCCTGCACCTGGCCAACACTGGGTGCATCCCTGCACCTGGCCAACACTGGGCACACCCCTGCACCTGGCCAGCACTGGGCGCACCCCTGCACTGGCCAGCACTGGGTGCACCCCTGCACTGGCCAGCACTGGGGCCCACCCACTGCAATGCTCCAGGGACCTCCATTTAATTAATGCACAACCTGGCAACACCCATCAGAAACCTGTGGGGCCACTGAATGGCTGGCAGAATCTATTCACTCAGCATGTGTTGAGTAGCTACCAGGTGTGAGGTGCTGTGGACCTCGAGCAACCCCAAAGCCACAGGTCCGGCCCTTGGAAGAGGGCTGCGGCCACTGAGTGGGCACAGAACTCTGAGGGCCCCTGCTAACTCCTTGGTTTCTGGACTGTGGCGAGGCTCTGAGCTCCCAAGAGGGGGCTGCAGCGTGGGGGTCCTGGTACTCGCACAAGCGGTGTAGGACTATGGATATTCCTCCACTCACAGGGGGATTAGGCCCTGGTGGAGGTGAAAAAGCCTGTTGTCGAAACTGTTGAGCACATCTGACCTGCTGGGCATCAAACAACACAGAACAGGCCAAGTCTTCTCTTTTTCTTTCTTTCTTTCTTTCTTTCTTTCTTTCTTTCTTTCTTTCTTTCTTTCTTTCTTTCTTTCTTTCTTTCTT
>PVKA01004919.1:0-44386 GCA_004027165.1 Ctenomys sociabilis | reverse complement strand
TGAGCCAGGCTGACCAGGAGTGGGAGCTGTGGCAACTTCTCAGCATCACCAAAGCCATCACCCTGCATATTCCTGGCTCAATAAAGGATCCACATACAAAGTGTGAAACTAGATTTTTAATGAACAGATGTCTCCTTTGTACCACAAGGTAAAGTGTTTTAAGTTGGAACTTTATTTTCTGGTGTGGCCAGGTTAGAATATATGGACCAAATAATTTCCATATTCATTGGTGTACAGAAAACCCAGGGCCTGTCCTCACAGGACTTCTGCTCTCAGAGGCCACAGGCAGCCCCAACTACACACCTTACAGGGCCTTGCGCAAGATTAAAACATAAGGACATTTGTTCCAAAATTGTCAAAAACCTCAAGAGAGCACTGAGGCATGGGTGAGGCCCTTGGAGGGCTGGACCCTGAGTGTCCATGACGACAAGGGAGCTGGGGCCTTGGACTCAGTAATTATGGCTGGATTCAGCATATGTGATGCTGGGGACAGAGCCTGGGGCCTTTGTGCTGTTAAGTCCCCAACACTTTTTGTAAGATAAGTTGCCCAGTCTCCTGCCTCAGCTTCCTGGAGTTCTGGGATGACAGGGGTGCGCCACTGTGCCTAACTTTGGCCTGTGTGCGTACATGTGCATACGTAAGCGTATGTGTGCATGTGTGTATGTGGGTGCAGGCGCAATACTTTGAAGGTGAAGCCACTGCAATGTGCTGATGGATCTGCTGGGAGAGGAGAGAGAGCTGGGAATGAATGAATGAATGAATGTTGGACCCTCCTGGTGGAGGCAGGGTGGGGTGGGCGGGAAGGGGCACCCACGCTCACTTTGGCACAGGGCCCCAAGGCTGAGCTCCTGCTGCCCAGAGCTTGAGGTGCTGACTCCACAGTGATGGTGACAAGGCTCTGGCCCTAAAAGCGTGCTGAGACCCCACAGCAGAGCTCCTTCTGGGGTGCCCACGCTTTGCATACTTGCTTTTCAGCTTTAAAGTTTGCTGATCAGGGCTGGGGGTCAGAGTGGGGTGTAGCGCACATAGGGGTGGGGTTCTTTTAATGAATAAATAAGGGGTTTGTGCATGTCTCGAGGCAGCTTGATATGGAGAGTCTGGGCCCCAGACAATGGTGCCCTTCTCTCTCTGTGACAGTGACATTTGGGGACGGCTTCTACTCAGCCTAGGAACCACTGGGAGGAGAGAGGCTGGTGGCCCTGATCCCCTGACAATGTGATCCTTGGTGGCTTCTAACCTGCCCTCTACCAGTGAGCTACTTCCCTGGCTCTTTTTCAGTTTTATTTTATTTTATTTTTATTTATGTACTTGGTACAGCATCTTGCTACGCAGCTCAGACTCATAGTGATCCTCCTGTCTCAGCCTTCCTAGCTCTGGGATTATAGAGCTGGGATTACAGGTGTGCACCACCACGTTTGGTTTCTGGCTGGCCTGGCATGCAATATTGAAGGCCAAACTTGGGACTGAACTCGGGACCAAACTCAGGACCTTGTGCTTACCAGGCAGGTGCTTAGTCAGCCGAGCTATCTCCCCAGCCTCTTCACTTTTATTCTGAGACAGAATAATGGATCAGCCTGGGACCAAATTTGAAATCCCACCCATAGCAGTACCTGTAGTAGCTGGGATTATTGGTATGAGCAGCCATAGACCCTTTTCTCCCCATTCCTCTTCTTTATTGTCCCTCCTGTCTGTTCATCCCAGTGAAAGCTCAGAGGACAGAAGGGGGATTTCCCCTCACCCCAACATTTGCACAAGGCAGAGCTGGCCCCTCTGGTTCCTGTGGCACCAGGCAGAAGGCGAGGTCCTATGGGGTCTTGGGTGTGGATGTAGCTTATTTCTGATGGATCCAGCCAGTATGGCAAAAACTCATCTACAATTTCCAGTGATGTGCAAGTGTGACCTGTGGGTTTGCAGCTGGACTTGGCTCAGACCCCTAGGAGGTGAGGCACGAGTTGCTTCCTCTAGAAGGTTCCAGGGCCCACTCAGAACTTGGGACCTAGCCTAGACCATGATCACCTGCTCTGTACTGACGTAAGCCGTTTGAATATTCAGTGTAGTAAGCATGCTTCATCAAGAGAGAATTTTTTTAATTAGAGAAAATGATTCACTTTTGAAATGTGCCCAAAGCCGCTGTGCAGAATGTTTGGAGCTGTTGGATAATTTTGGGTGTGTGTGGACACATGATGTGTAACTGTAGCTGTTTCCTAAATGGCGGAATCACCATTTAGCAGCCCAGGGATGGTCAGAGCCCACAGCTTGCCAGTCAGCGAGAGCAGATTCAGTAAACTCCTGCTGCAGGTGTCTGCCCCACGGCGGCTTTTTCTGCCGCAGTTTTTCTCTTGAGAAAACCTCACTGTGAGCTACCTAGGTTCATGGGCTCAGCTCTCTTTGCTCCCTGCAAGATATATCAAAGGAAGTTGTTTATTTTGGTAAAAAGAAAAAGCTAGCTCTGAGAAGGTGGAGGGGTCTCAGTGCCCGAATCACCCTCTTACCATGTTCGGCTCCGCTAGGGCCTTTCAAAGTGAGGCACAGTTGGGACAGGGACGCAGGGAGACAATAGGGTGTCTGCGTTAGCTCCACCCTCTCCTGGACCCCAACCCCTCTGTCCTGACCCTAAGGAAACTGGACAGGATTTTGACCTCCTGGTGCAGCATTCACATATTCTGTTCATATGGTCTGGGCAGAGGAAAGGGGGGGGTAGGGGAGTGGGGGACGGAGGTAGGGGTTTATGTCCTTGGCCTGAGTAAAGTTGGAGAAGCCATTTGTCTCTAAGGGGGAACAAATCTAACTTGAAAGTTCCATTTTGCTGTGTCATTTACTACATCCTCAGTGCTGTAGTCCAAGAAATGCCTGATCACTTCAGGACGGAACTGGTTTGTTGTCTTCCTTCCCTGTTCTTCCTTCCCAAACAATCTGGGGCCCAGGCAGGGTCTGGAGGACAGGACAGGAAGGCAAGCTTGTGCCAGGGGTTGCTGCCGTTTGCGTGTGAGTGAGTTGTGGCTGAGCCTGGTGCTGAGTGCTGAGGGGTCTTTAGTCACCAGAACTTGGGGCCTATTCTGGCCCCTCTGGGGAGCTGTGGGGTGAAAGCATTCCTCTACAATGCCTTACCCACCCAGTTCATGTCAGTGATATTTAGAGGCAGGGTCTTTGGGGAGTCGTGAAGCTTAGCAGAGTCATGGGATAGACACCTCTTTTATACGGCCTTGGTGCCTTCCTAGGGAGTGAGGGAGAGAGTGCAGAGGCATCGTGGTTGCTCCCTGACACAGTAAGAAGGCCTTTGTCACATAACCTGCAGATGCCAACACTGCTTTTCTAGACTTCCAGCCGCTGGAACCACAAGCCAAACAAGCTTCTGTTTATAAATTAGCCACACTCATGTATTAGACTTCTGTGTGTAGGCTGCAGCTTATCCCAAATCCACACAAGGAAGAGGAAACAACAGAAAAATCATATGCAGAATCCATCAGAGGGCTGGGGCGCAGCTGGACCCAACAACTTAAAGCCTTGGGTGGGAATCAAGGCCCCCATGGGAACCCAACCTTGACCCTAGGGGCTGGGTCAGGGGTTTCAGGACTCCCTGCACGGAATCAGTGTGCTTGCTGGAGCCCCATCCTGAAGCTCAGCCTGACGCTGTGGTTCTGGTGAGCCGAGAGGTGAAGCAACAGACACAAGAACAGAGAAGAAAGTTCTGTTGGAAAAGCAATCAATCTCTGCGAAAGACTTTAAATCAATTTGGGGAGTTCTGGAATAGAAGTCACAGCGCTGTGTGGTTTCCGACAGGGCAAATATCAAGGTGATTGACCCAAGCAGGAAAAGAAAACAAAGATGCGCCAGGGGCACTCTGGCAAAATCTCACTGGTCACGGCTTCAAAGCCTTTCTTTTATGAGGGATTCAGGCCCTCTGTGTCCTCCATCAAGCTCTGGCTAAGGGGCGTCTCCAAATGTGCCTGTTAACTCCTTACGCCAAAGCTTTGTTGGTTATGGATGTGAGAGCTTTAGACAAGTTCCTGTGGATGAGGAAGGATTGAAAATACCTAAGTGGTATGCTTATGTGTAAAAGTTAACCTGAAAATTGTCAACTCCCTTCCCTGTCTCCCCCATTCTTTCCTTCCCCCTCCTTCCTTCATCTGAGGATTGAACCCAGAACACACGCAAAGCACACACTGCACAACTGAGCTACGCCCCTACCCCAGCAAATCTAACTCAAGTGAGTTACAAACAGAATCCAAGTGGGGCAGTTATAATTGCAATGAAAAGCGAACACAACACCTTCAACCTAACATTTCTCTTTTTGTTGTTTTATTTTTTATAATCTAACATTTCTGAATGGCCAATTAGTCAGCACCCTCACGGTTTTGTTTGTAATGAACTGCACACATGTTCTTGATAAAATTTAAAGCCCAAGCCAAGTTGCTCTGTGCCTAGGACAAAGTGAGGCCTATGCCTGCCCCTGACTTTGCCAAACCCCTGGGACAAAGGAGAGATAACTTATGCTCCCTCACAATGGCATGGTGGGCCTGGGGTTGAGTGTAATTTACGTGAGCTTAGTTAATTTCCATAATCTGCCAGGTGATGCTACAATCTCCATTCCAAATGGGACTGAGAGGTACAGCAAATAGCCCCAGCTCAACCCTGTGTCATGGTGCAGTCAAACTAGGGTCAAAGTCTGCATCCGTCAGACTCAAGAGCCCTTGCCCAGAGCCACCACAGTGCTGGCTCAGAGGTACTCAAGTTGTGAGGGTTCAGTTTATATCACATCTGGGTTTCTGACCCTGGAAAAATCCTATAAAGTCACTGGACCTGTCCCATTAGGATTGAAACTGCAGGGAAGATGAAGGAGAGGTGATTTTGGTTTGCACTTGCCCTGGCAGGCTTGCCCCTGGGACCCCACCCATTAGCACCGCATCCATGAACACTTTTGCCCATTAACACCTCCAATTGCCTCTCTGG
Organism: Ctenomys sociabilis; assembly: GCA_004027165.1. Taxonomy (NCBI): domain Eukaryota; kingdom Metazoa; phylum Chordata; class Mammalia; order Rodentia; family Ctenomyidae; genus Ctenomys; species Ctenomys sociabilis. The sequence continues at coordinate 39,436 of PVKA01004919.1, read as the reverse complement.
GGAAGCTGAAAACTTCCAGTTGAAGATGATTCCTGGGTTTCTCTGCTAAGGAGACTAAAAACAACCTTTCAGTTTTGATTCATCTACTTTTCTTTCCTTTCTAGTTCATTCCAGGAGACCCAGATGTCAGAACCACATGAGCATCTCTGTGCCCGAAGCTCCTTTGCGCACAGAGCAGATTCTGAGGAACCCCGAGCTGTGAGGCAAGGGGGTGCTGGCAGGAAACCCCACCCTCCAGGAGAGGCCCGAGAGGTGGGGGCACTTACGCAGGAGATACTCGGCCGTGTCCTGTTCGTAATCTGCATCTTCAGGGAAGTGATCGATTTTCTTGCACACACCTCGGAAGGCCCCTGTGGAAATAAACACGGTGCTGAGCCAGGTTGGAGGCAGGGCCTGCAGCATCCTCAGGGGGTAGAGATCCTCCCCAGGTGCAGCAGCTGGGCCGTAGCAGGCCGGGCAGCGCCTTCATTCAAGAGCTAAAGTTTGGACCTTGAATGTCCTCCAAGGGCCCTGTGTTGAAGGCTTGGGGTGCAGCTGTGCTGCCAGCAGGAACCTTGAGGAGGTGCAGCCTCACAGAAAGCAGTTAGGGTGCTGCGTAGTAGTTAGTGTCCTTAAAAGGGCTTTGGGATCCTCCCACCCCTGGGAGGTGAGGAGCTTGGCTTCACCAGGCTCTGCCTGCCCTAGTATTCTGCTTCAACACCAGCAACAACACAGTGCGGCCAATGGACCGTGCAGTGAGACCTCTTCAACAACAACCTAAACAAACACCCCTGCCCCAGCCAGTGAAGGGAAAGAGGAGGTGGAAGTGGAGTACAGTCATCTGCAGTCCCATTTTATGGGTGAGAAAGTTGGGCCTAAGGATTTTGCTTCGAATCACCAGGGAGGTAGCTGGACCAAGACTCCAATCCAGAGCCAATTCCAGGCCTTCTGGAATGGTCCATGGAGTAGTCCGGGGGGGACCCTCCTATCTGACCACAGGACCCTCCCCTTTCCTTTCAGTGCCTGTCCCTTGCTATGTGGCTCAGCCCTTCAGGTGCTACACAGTTGGGGAGGAAGGACACACGTCAAAGAACCAGTCAGTGCTTTCTTTTCTTCAGCATAAACTTGACTTAACCCATTGTGTGTATGTCTGGTAATCATCCGGGGTGGGTGCTCGTAGTCAGTTAGTGGATGTCTGCAGCAGCTAATGGCTTTATCAGTTCTTACAAGTGACAAACAGTACGTGGCATGACTTGGCACCCCGGTGGGGTGAGGGGCCATGTACCACTGTGAGGAGCGGGAAGGAGGTAGAGAACCGGACAGAACTGGGCTTGTACTTCGGAGCAGTCGCTGTAAGACCGCAGAGAGGCTGTGTGTGAACCTGAGGTGATTTCCACAAGGCAACCAGCACCCCAGAATGATACCTGCCATCCACTGAGCGCTTCCAGGAGGCCAGGCCTGCGGGAAATGCCTTGCCTCCCTTACCTCCTCTGCTCTTGCCCACCGCCCCAGGAAGAAGGGGCTATTGGTACTGACATGTTAGTGAGACGACGAGAACACCGCGGTGGCTAAGGGAGAGTCAGTGTTTGAGTCCAGGCGGCAGAGCCTGTGGCTTCGCTCTTGCTGTACGAAAAGCTATTATTATTACATCTACTATCATTATGACTGCTATTGTCTGATAATGCTAAGAGTACAATCTGTTTAATCCTGACCATAAAAAGGCTCCAAGCCAGGACATTTCACGGTAATTGTGCCTGAATAGGTAGGACATCGCTTTGGTTCTTAGTCTCTCTGTTCACAGGCAAAGAATGGACTCAGAACCAACAAAAGAATCCAGACAGAAGTTTCAAGGAAATTCTTAGAAGAAAGACAAACTCCTAACATCTTCCCTCGGATTGATAAAAGGCCTGCATTATTCTTGTTCAGACTGCAAAGTTCCAATTATGTATTTCTGTTCGATTTTCAGCCTTTCAATTGATAATTAAGATACTGGATAATCAGCACATATGCTTTAATTATATACCGAATGTTAACGATTTATCTTCTTTAGTTCTCATAGCACCTGATGTTACGATGCCTATTTTATGGGTGGAAAAACTGAGGCTGAGCCAAATAAACAATCTACACAAAGACTTGGCTAAGAAATGGTTTACTCAAGCCTAGGTTCTGGCTGAACCTAGGTCAGAGCCCTGAGCCAGTATCGTGACTTGTGTTCTCGTGGCCTAGAGTTGGAAGCAGACTCCTTCACCAGTTGGTTTAATGAGGGCTTTGTGACCCATTCCCTGTTATTGGTTCTGGCAAGTAACGGCACCAGTGGTTCTTTTCCAGGAGCTCCTGGTGACGTCACCAGGTGTTAATGGTCTAATGCTACCTACCACCTAGTTTGGTTCAGCCCAGGAGCTAAGAATGGTGCTCACATATTTATAAAATCAGGAAAAAAATCAAAAGAATGTTGCCGTATGTAAAAAGTGTGAGGCTTGGATTTTGGCCTCTGTAAATAAAGTTCTACTGTAGTGCAACCAATGCCCACTTGTTTATATAGTTTCAATGGAAGTTCTCAGACTGCTATGGAGAATTCAGCAGGATAGTCAGGAAAACTGAAAATATTTACTCTCTCGCCCTTCAAGAAAACAAAAATGTGAGGCAACCTGGTCTAAAGATCTCTGTCCCATGAAGGCAGAAGTGAAAGGAAGGAGGAGCTGGGGCTGCTTCTAAAGCAGAGAACAGACTTGCAAATCTGGGCTGCAAACTGTTTCGCTTATGTGCTTTGTTTTAATTGCAATATTTTGTAGCAGGTTTTACAAAAAAATTTAAATGTGTTGCTGTGAGGTAGAATTCAGGATATTTTGCATGAAAACCCTGCTTCTCAGTTTGCCTTAGAATACGAAGAACCATGTTTCGCATTTCCAAGTCACTGCAAGCCCTTGTAGCTGGGAACTAGCCACTCTCTGAGGCTGGGCACAAGTTAGCCGAATCCCTGGTTGACCCTTATGATACTTGCCTGTCCCTGTAGACGTTTGAGTTTGTAACCTCAGAGCTAAAACACATTTGGGCAGGGCCCAGTTTGGGGAATCAGATCAAGCCTGGCTCAGCCACCTCTGGGTTGTGGTACCTGCACAAATTCCTTCTTCCAGCCTCAGTTTCTTCTTCTATGAGAGGAAGACAATAATAGTAAATGCATGGAGTTGTTGAGAGAATTCATTGAGAACGAAGTAATAGTTATAGCGATAGTCACGGTCTTTGGCGTTTTACACATTTATCTGTGAATCAGGCAGTGATCATCCGGGGCAGTACCCAGCACACAGTAAGCCCTCTGTAAAATGAAGTGCTCACTACTGTTGCTTTTGGTAGGTATCTTAGGTCCAAAAGAGACACTTTGGTGACATGGTGAATTTGTAAAAAGCAATATCAAAGAAAGAAAACCAAGAATATACTCCAAGAAAGACACACAGAAAATGAAGCTGCCGGCACCCTGTGTCCTACACCTGTGAGAGCTGTGTAGTGAGATCCTGTTCCAAATATGTAAATAAATAGAAGATTATTTGAAAGAATGCAAGTGGCTATTTGTATTGGAAGTACATTGCTGGCACCCAGAAATAACCGCTAGTTAGCATTGCTTGCGTTTCCTCCCAGGCTTTCCCTCTGCGCACAGAATCTTTCACACAGAAATGGTTAGCAAGATCAGGATCGCACTGTTCTTCTCACCCCCATTTCCTTAAGAGTATTTCCCCAAGGCAGTACATTTAAAAGAAACAGAAGCGGGTGGGACTTGTCCACAAACTGCAAGGGTGGAACCCAGAGCCATGTGGAGATTAAGTCAGAAGACAGTTCCAGCACAGCTGTAAGCTAAAGCCGTGGGCCAGAGCGAAGCAGAGGCCAGGGGTGAGTAAAACACTCCCTGAAGAGGATCCAGCGTTCGAGGACAGGAACAGAGGCAGTGGCCAGGGGCAGGTGAGAAGGGGTGAGGACCCAGCATGGGCCAGCAGGTGGGGGTGGGGGGGGAAAGAGAGAACAGCTTTGCGAAGATGCTTCCAACGCATCCAGCAGAGATAGTTGAGCTGCTCGCTGTGAGCTGTGACGGCAGACACCTGCTTTGTACTGGCTGTGGCTTCATCCTCGGAGGAGAGGATTACGCCAGCAGCTCATCTGTGGCTCAGGCAGTGAAAGACTTCTTCCTTCACTGAGGAAGGGTGTGTTTTCTCACGCTCCTTAAAGTCAAGCCCTTACGCTGTTTCTCTTAAAATCAAGGACGAGGTGAGGCCCACCAGTCCCCTACTATCTAGCACTGTTCTGCAGGGTCTACTTAACTCATGAATTCAGGTTTAAGCTACAGAAAAATTGCGATAAAGGTACCATTTCTTCTACAGGATAGAATTAGTCTGTTTGGGAAGGTGGAAGCAATTTGCTAGAAGGAAATGGTTGAATAAAAGGCCTCAGGCAAGTGGTTACTTACAGGATATTAAATTATATGATGAAGCTGTAATAATTAAGTCATTGCAGTACTAGCATTGAATAGTAACATTTATTTGTTTCAATGCAGAAAAATACTGTAAAGTAAGCAACAAGCAGTCCATTATCTCATCTATAGATAATCTTTGTTAAATTGAAAGAATGTATTATATGGTTAGCAAATTCCAACAGTACAGGAAAGATTCAAAGTAAGAGCAACCCTCCCCCAACCAAAAATTTTCTCATCTAACTCTGTAGAACAATTTTTGCTACCTGAAAGGTGAGCGAAATCACAGCTAAGCGGAGACTTGAAGGTTAATTAGAAGTTAATCAAAAGAAGAAAGGCATACCTCTCTGAGGAGAGGAAATTGCATGTAAGATGAGGGGGGGCTCTCAGCAGTTAGAGGTGCTAGAAGATTCGAGTCTGCAGGACAGACCCAGTGGGTCTCAATGAGAGGGAGGGGTGTAGCACTTAGAACAGGCAAGATACGGGAAGTGCACTCTGATTTTTTTGTGCTGGGATTCAAACTCAGGACCTTGAGCTCACTAGGCATGTGTTTGTACCACTGAGCTAATATCCCTGGTCCCTGATGATTGGTTTTAAGGCTTAGTGATTCACTGGTAGCCAAGTCAGAGACTCTGGTCCTCAGACCTCACTGAGGAAACTGTAGCCCCAGAAATTATTGCACCAGATATCTGTGCTTTAAGAGAAACAAAATAGGGTGATGGGATGGTGGTAGGTAACTTTGGCTTCTGGGAAAGGGAGAGGGATTTGAGCTCAGGCTTGGAAATGGAGAAGCCAGTTATACAAAGAGCAGTGAAAAGGGCCTCATGGCTGGAAGAAGCTGGAAATACCATAGGCCAGAGGTGGAAATGAGTGCCATTTGCTTGAGGAAGAGAAGGGCAACCTGGGGACAAAGGGAACATCACTGCAGGGTACTGGGTCCCTCCACTGCCAAGCTTCTGGCTGCTCTGCCACAGGGAGTTCCCAGCTGTCAAAGAGATCGGGTAGAGATCGGGTTGCGGAACCTCTAAGTTTAATCCCAGCTTTTCCTTACTGTTGGGAGCAACCAGGTTTGGGGTCACCAAAAGGATGCACCCGGTCCTGGGTTGCTTGCAGGTGTTTATGCGTGAGGATGAGTCTGAAAAATTGGACACTAGAGTTTCTGATTCTTGAAATTCTTGATAACTATGACCAGGAGAAGTGACAGTTCCAGGCTACTTGGGCCAGATGAAGCGCTCCAGGTCCTCAGTGGAGTATTCCCGATACTAAGAAATGATCATCAATACCCGTGAAGGCTGCTCAGCTGTGACTTCATCCAAACAGGTCAGAATGCTGACCTCTGAGGGAAATGTGGGCCTCTGATTTTGTGGGGGCTTTATATATTGCCTCTATCAGGCAGGTAGAGCATGGAAAGAAGCTTTGGGGGCTTGAGTTGGAACCCCTGTCTCACCACTTCCAGTCTTTTTGGTTGGATAATTTTATGTAATGGACTGAATCATTATATCTCCCCTCAACTCATCTTCTAATGTCCTAGTCCCTAGGGCGATGGCCTAAGGACGTGGCAGTGGCCGGCAGGAGAAGTGTTTAGGTCTGGAAGGCAGTGTCCTCATAAATGGGATTAATGCCTTCACGTAGGGAAAGAGCTCCCTCACCTCCCCACGAAAAGACACAATAGGCAAGCCGAAATGATCCCTCACCAGAGCCAGGCCAGACTGCCACCCTGGCCTCAGACTTCCAGAACTGCGAGAAATAAATTCTACTTGTCAGCAGCTACCCCATCTGTGACATTTTGTGACAGCACACCACCTGGCTAAGATAAGATACTTCAGGCACGTTGTTTATTCCTCCAAGCCTGGATCTCCTCATGTTTGAAGTGTCGATCACCTCCTGATTGTGGGAGTTGCAGAGGAAGCCGTTCTATCACCCACTTCTTATTTAGATGTACTTGGTCAGGCAGTGGGAAAAGGCTCTTTGGTCGCTTCTCAGAGCTGTGGAGCAGGCGCCATTGTGGGCCCTGTGCTGGCGTGAGACGTGGGTTCTGGGGTGAGGTTGCCTGGGTTTGAATCTTGACTAAGCTGAAGATGAGCAAATTACTTCTCTTAGGTGTGTCTCAATTTTCTCCTTTGTGAAGTGATAATAGAGCATCCTTCTCTTAGGGCTTTTGGAAGGGGGTGGGGAGCTGTTATTTGTCAAGTGTTTCACACTAATGGATAAATACTGTATATTTAAATATGAAGAAAATGAGAAATAAAGCTGAAGTCTAACGTTTTATTTTTGAGACAAAGCCTTACTAAGTTGTCCAGGTTGGCCTTGAACTTGTAATCCTCCTGCCTCAGCCTTCTGAGTAGCCAGGGTTACAGGCATACACCACGATACCTGACTTGGAATCCAAACTAACACAAGCCCGGGCACCAAGATGAGGGTAAACTGTAGACAGCTATGATAAGGATATCATCACTATGTCTGTTTTGGTCTGGACTGGGAGGAGACCCGTGGGAAGCTGGAGGCTTTGGCCTCCCTCCTACCCTCCCGGAGATTCACCCGTGCACGTGCACACATGCATGCACACACACCCATGTGGGCTCCCTGCCGAGGAAATACACCTGCATCACCTGCGAGGCTGTGTTTGGCCGAGGACCTGATGGGGTTTTTCTGGATTCTTTGAAAATAGCTCTGCATCTAGTATTTTTGGCTCCAAGACAAGAAATTCTGGCCCTGGAAAAGAGAGGCCTGGGGAGAAGAAACTGTCATCCAAGCCAGGCGTGGTGGCATTTGCCTGTAATCTCAGCACTCGGGAAGCTGAGGCAGGAGGATTGTTGTGAGTTCGAGACCAGCCTGAGCTACAAAGTGAGTTTAAGGCCAGTGTAAACTGCATAGTGAGACCCTGTCTCAAAAAGACAGAAAAAAAAAAAAAAAAAAAGAAACTGTCATCCAAGGTCAGCTTTCCTGAAGAGAGATTTCCCCAGGTTGTGCCTTCTCCAGTGCAAGGAAGGGATGTCAGCAGACCTAGGAGTGGCCTTGTAGAAGGACCTGCCCACATTCATCTGCACAGGATCAGAGCGGCTCCCACAGAGGTGCTGGGCACAAGCTTCAGGGGCTATAGGTTTGCCCAGCCCAACAAAGCGTCACTACTTCGGGGTAAGCCCTGGACATTGGCCCTGGGCTCCAAGTGGGCGCAAGCACCCCAAATCAGCATGCTGAGCCCAACTCCCATGCCAGATCCAGGTCCTGCCCAGAAGTAAGGAGCTTAGTGGTACTCACCTCAGCCACGAATGTAATGAGCACAACCGAATTCCAGGCTCCAACAGCTAGCTCAGAGCTCAAAACTAAGACCCAGGAAACACCAGGGTGCCGGCAGCAAGGATGTCCTTTGTTAGATCCTAGTTTGATGCATTGGCCTTGATATACAGAAGGACCCAATTCAGGTTTGTTTATATATCTTGTGTACTTGGGTTAAGAAATCAAAAGGAATCCTTTGACTGTAAGAATGGTTGGGGTCTTTGTGCTACAGTGGATCTTTGTTATCTGAAGATAAGAATACCCTGAAACAACAGTTCTCTGCCCTGGCTCTCCTGGGATTGCTTTAAGGGAAGTGGGAGGATTGACAACTGCTGAAGGTTTTGTGGGCCCCCTCCTGAGATTCCGGATGACTCTGGGGTGGGTGGCATTTTCCATGGCTCCCAGAGTGCCGCTCATTGTGGCTGAAGTCGGAGGCGGGGGGCAAAGACCCACTGACAAATAAGAGTCACTATGTCACAGTGCACGGTGGAAGCCAAAGACATGCTTTTGACATCACCATGAAAGTGCAATTACGACTTCCAATGTGTTTGTTTTGCCTTCTCTGTTCCTATGTTGCACTGGGTTGGACATAAAAGTAAATTGTGTTGATTTGGTGATAGCATTATTTTTCTGATAAAGTCACACAACGGTCTGGTACAAAATGCTTCAGGGTCCTGACAAGACTGCAAAGTTTGCTTTTCCTAGCAGGATTGTAAAGTGGGTCATTTCTGCAAAAAAAATCTTAACGTGTCATCAGTTTTCCCAGGGGCTTCTGCTCATCTTTTGATATTGAAATCATTGGACGTGTCTGTCTATCATGTCATCATCCTTGTCAATGTTCTCTTCGTCTAGCGTTAGTCTGCGTCCCACCAGCAGGCTCTCGTTTGCCTGAGGTTGGCACATCACATTTCGCCTTCTGTTGGCTTTGTATTGTCACATGTTGACAAGAGCTTGCAATCAGAACAAAGCTGCCAGACAGAATCTGGGACCTGCAGAGTGTTAGCGGGGGTAAGGGTGGGAGGTGGGCAGCAGGGCAAAGTTTTAAACCAATTTTATAAGTAGTCAGATCATTAATGCCCTTATATACATCACAATAGAGCCTGCCTGCTTGCCCATGAAACCTCACATATGCAGGGTTTGGATAATAAATTCATGGCTAATGAGGACCCTGAATTGAACTTGGTCTCTCTGAGCAAGATAAAGCACTTGGGGGACAGCAATTAGGAATTGTGGCTTCTAAGGAAAGAGCCAGGAGAGCAAGCGAGTTATCAGGAAGGAAGCATCTTCTGATGCACTAGAAGTGCCAGAGTGGGGTGCACATTCCTTTGTTCCATGGTTGTCTCCAGAGAGGCTCTACCTTCCATGAAGTGTGGTCTTGGGCCCTTGAACTTTGTCAGTGAACAAAGCAGAGAGGTTCTGGATCTCAAGAGGATAATTGCAGAGGGTGGTAAGTTACACAGGAATAATAAATCTGGAAAATAATAAGTGCTGGAGGAAAAGAGTAACTGTAGTTGATGTGGTGGGAGGTAGAAGAGACCGGGAGACTGGGTGGACAGGGAAGGGCTCTGTAAGCAGGTAACTTCAATGACAAGAGGAAATCATTTGTGTTAATCAGCTTCCTGCTACTATGACAAAATGCTGGAGGAAAACTCCTTAAAAAGAGAAAAGATTTGCTTTGTTTCTTGGTCTCATTGCTTTGGCCCTGGGGTAAGGCAGAACAGCATGGCTGGGAGCACACAGAAGAGCAGGGGGGCTTACCTCATGGTGTCCAGGAATCAAAGCAGGCTAAGGAGGGGTCAGGGTCCCCATAGCTCCTTCCAGGCTGCACCCCAGGGTCCCAGCTTCCTTTGGGCCTACTCCCTAACATCTCCATCACCTTCCTACAGTGCCATTTGCATGGATCAAGCCTTCAACCCATGAGCCATTGGAAAGCATTTTTGGGAAGATTGCAGAGGGAAAGACTTTCAGCCAAAGAGGATGGAGAATAGCATGGTACAGAACCATGACAGGCATACAGCATGGGCAGAGGAAGTGAGAGTAGAAGCAGGGAGAGGCCAGGTCCGTGAAGGAGTGGCCCCGGCCACCAAGCATATTCTAGACCAGGATGGCAAATGGAAAGGAGTGGAGTCTATGCTTTTAGAGGACTTCAAGAAGTGTAATTTGATTATAGTGTTAAATGGTCACTTTGGGTGCCAGGGTCTTGCAGAGGTAGACATGTGTCTCAGAGGAATTGTTGAAGGTGACCTTGAGCCTTTGAAGAAGCAACCGACAGTGGGCGGGGACAGTAGCCAGGCCAGGGTTCAGCCATATCTACTCAGAGCCAAGCGCCCAGTTGTGAAGGCCTCAGATCCCAGGATGGGAAATGGACTGGCACTCGTGCTGGTGGTTCATCCACCGCACACAGCGAAGTGTCCTGTTTTGTTATTGACAAGCCTAGGGTGGAGTGCTTTCCTTTATCAATATATTGAGTGGGTTTGGAAAACTCAGGGTCAGATGTTTTTCCTGGTCCTTAACTATGAGGTTGATCTAGGGCCCAAGTGTACCCCTGTTTGGTCTACAGCCTAGGTCTGGCCAGTCCAGGGGAGCCAAGAGCCCAGCTGCCCCAGCCCAGGCAGCAGGGCAAGTCCTCACGTCTGCAGCTGGGGCCCAGCACGGTACCTGGAACACCACAGGCACTGAAGTAGGATGAAGTAGGGAAACAGCATGCCCATGAGTTTGGGGGTGACAGCCAAGTGGCAGAGCAAAGAGATGAACAATACGAGCCAGGGATGACCTGTTGTGTGATGTTTACATAAAGGCATTAAAGTGCTGTAGGGGAATCCAGAAGTTGGCTGAGCCTCTTTACTTGATGACTTAGTGTTATTATGCTGGTGTTGCATATCTCTGAGGGTCACTGCCTGGTGTGGAGACCGGAAGTCATTGCTGGGGGGAGGGGCTCTGAGGATTGACCCATCTTTGCACTGAGCTACTTTCTCCAGACCTTTGTAAAAAACAGTTTAGTTTGGTACAGGTCCTGCTACACTGTTGAACTGCGCAAGCAACTCTCCTGCCTCAGCTCCCAGAGTGCTGGTTGTTTTTTTTTTTTCTTTTTAAATTTCGGAATACTTTGTTAGTTTCTGTCATCAAAGCCACACAGATAAGACCAATATGGTTGTTAATTTCTGTACAGTGCCAACTCAACATGGTAAACCGGGATAACTTTTTCCAAAGTTGACAGCACAGTGAAAGTTTCCCAAAATTCAAAACAGACCAACGATAGCAGTGAGTGGTGCTTTGACAGCAGCAGCAGCCTTTCCACGTTCTGATGAAATTAAAGATACCCGTGTTGTCTCAGTGGCCTGCAGAGGAATCAAGAACTCATATGCATAGGCCACAGAGGTCCCCAGGCAGGGCCAGGGCTCTAGACACAAGAGCTGTGCTGGTGACATTGCTCCTGCCCAGGCTCCTGGAAAATCTGGGCCGTGGTGGGAGGCTCACCAGGCTCTTGGCTTGTTGCTACTGTTGTTTTAGGTGCTCTCCTGGCTCCCTCTGTGCTGCACTGTTTGCCCCCTGTGAAACCAGAGCCGTGAGGCTCACCAGAGGCACACAGAGAGCTGTGCTGTGACCTCAGGACTGTGCTGTGCTCGCTGAAGCCAGGGGCTCCCCTAGAGTCACCACTACTGCCCGAAGGACTCGGCTCCTGGGAGTGTCTGTGACTTTGAATGGAAGTGGGTTGGAGCCCGGGAGGTTAGGGGCAGAGGCCCTCGGAGACTGGTGCTGTGGTTTGATGGTGTCTCCTAGGGTCCCTGTTGCACAAACTTTACTACAGAGTAACAGGGTTGAGAGACAGAGCCTATAAGAGCAGACCAGACTCTGTATACTCTGTGCTCATGGTCAGATTAATGCCTTTGTCATGGGAGTGGGCTCCTGCCAAAGGTCAGCAATGACCTTCACTCATTGGCCTCTTGGTTCAGGTTATGGATTCTTGTCACTTCCCAGCAGACAGCCACGTTGTTTAAAACTCCCCCAGGAGCACTCACGCAAGGGACAGGCATTCAGGGCTTCCTGATGAAGCCCTGCTCTGTAGCAGGACGTGTAGGGTGTTGGATGCATGGTAGAGCTTATAGCCCCCTGGAGAACTGAGCATGTGGGCAAGGCCATTCACAGGACCCAGAGTCGTGTGCTCACGCAGATCCATGCAGGAGGGGCTGCATGCTGGTAAGGCAGCCTGGGCTGAGAACTTCCTCAGTGGCCAGGAGGAGGTGGCTCAGGTGGAGATGGACACAGATTCATACCCCACAGAGTGTGAACTCACCAACACACCCAGGGGTGGGGAACACATGGGTCATACATGGGTCCCACGTGCTGTCACCTTCCCTGCACTCCCTCAGGACTCTTGCATCTGTGGCTGATAACTGCAGATGTCCCCTCCACCTCGCTCCCTGCCCTGTCACTGCGCACCCCTCCCTCGGGCCCACCCCACCCTGGGAGTTCACACAAGGAAGAGGGAGTTAGACCTTAGCCTCCCTCCTTTCCTTTCCCTCCTGCTCCTCCTCCTCCTTCTCTGTCTGTCTGTCTGTCTGTCTGTCTGTCTGTCTGTCTGTCTGTCCCCCACAGCCTTTGCCACAGGCACACACAAGAAAGCCTTCACCAGCTGGAGCCCCTTGGCCTTGGATTCCCAGACTCTAGAACTGTAAGCAATAAATCTCTGTCCTTTATGTATTCTACAGCCTCAGATATTCTGTTACAGAGGCACAGAATAGATTAAGAGGACTCAGCTGAAGTCTCTAACAAGAGAGTGTCACCCCCGGAGTCAGTCCTGAGTCCCAGGCTCAGGTACAAGTACCAAGCTGGCCTGTCCTCTGGAGCCGGCTCCTACTTTCCTAGATTCTGAACTGTTCCTGAGCACAGCCTTCTTATTTTATTTTATTCTTTTTATATTACTTGATATTGCCATGAAGACCTTCACACAAGCCACAGCTACACAGACTCTTGACACAGTGTCTTCCCAGCTCTCCAAGTTTGCCAGTCTAGGCTTGAAATTGCCATCCGCCTGTCTTGGCCTCCCAAGCACGTGCTCATCTTCACAGCTGCCTGATGGTCTTGCAAAACATTGACCACGCAGCTGGTAACCAAGCCCCTCATCAGACCTTGCCATTTGCTTTCTACCCCTGCCGGAAGCAGGTAGGTGGTACAGTGACAGTATAAATTTTTACATCCCAATTTGGCACCATTTATAAAATCATCCAGAAGATTTTTCTAAGTGGCCTTCTCGGACCGGGGAGATGGCTCAGTAGAATAAGCGCTTCTCTGGCAAGTGCAAAGGCCTGAGATCAATCCCCAGTTCTGCCACAAAAAGAAAAAAGAAAACAAAATAAGTGGCCTAACTTCTGAGAGATAGATTTCTCCCCTCTGCCCCTTTTGTAAACATGTGAGGCACCAAGCCCACACAGCTGAAGCCTATGTTTTCTGTGTTCAACTGTGTGTAGAAAGAGCCTTGCTTTCTTGACATTTGTATCATTACGACTGTGCTCAACCGAGTGATGGAAGAGAGGCCCCCAGATCCTTCCCTGACTACCCTGGACTGCTCATTTCAGACTTCGCTGCTCAGCTTTGCCCAGAGCTAACAGATTTGCTTGCAAGTGAATCCATCCAGGGCCTGACATTTATCCGGTGTCTTTTACTCTCTTCTATTCATTAAGCATGGGTGGTTGCCACAGCAACCATTAAATGCACCTGACATCCAGGAATAGTTAAGGCATTTTGAGCAAACACCACACTTTCTGCCGTGTAAAGAGTCCAACTGCCCCCTTCCTTGTGTGAACTCCCAGGGTGGGGTGGGACCGAGGGAGGGGTGCGCAGTGACAGGGCAGGGAGCAAGGTGGAGGGGACGTCTGCAGTTATCAGCCACAGATGCAAGAGTCCTGAGGGAGTGCAGGGAAGATGACAGCACGTGGGACCCATGTATGACCCATGTGTTCCCCACCCCTGGGTGTGTTGGTGAGTTCACACTCTGTGGGGTATGAATCTGTGTCCATCTCCACCTGAGCCACCTCCTCCTGGCCACTGAGGAAGTTCTCAGCCCAGGCTGCCTTACCAGCATGCAGCCCCTCCTGCATGGATCTGTGTGAGCACACGACTCTGGGTCCTGTGAATGGCCTTGCCCACATGCTCAGTTCTCCAGGGGGCTATAAGCTCTACCATGCATCCAACACCCTGCATGTCCCGCTACAGAGCAGGGCTTCATCAGGAAGCCCTGAATGTCTGTCCTTTCTGTGAGTGCTCCTGGGGGAGTTTTAAACAACGTGGCTCTCTGCTGGGAAGTGACAAGAATCCATAACCTGGACCAAGAGGCCAAATGAGACCCCACCCCTTTTCATCTCAGGTCCCTCTTCTCCAACTGCCCTGGCACAGCATTTGCTTTTCTCCTCAGCCTCAGAGTATTTGCCTGTGCAGTTCTTGCCAGGCAGTCCCTCTACCCACCTTCCCCTTTGATGATTTCTTCCTGGTACTTAAGATCTTGCCATGAATATGTCCTCAGGCTGATGCAGTCTGTTTATTCCCATAGCTCCCCATGGTTCTCTTTCAAGGACATATTATAAATCATTAATTATGCATTTAATTATACCTGTTTATTCTATTCTACTTTAAATTCCAACAGAGCACTGTATTTTGTCCAGTGCTGTGTTCCTGATAACACAGTAGGTTGTTTAATCAAGGAGTAAACAGATGAATGAATGGGCTGAGTACTGATTCCTTCAAGTCTAAGCTGCTTTTGAAGCATCATTTGTGGCCAAGTCCTCACCACCCAAGACTCTCTTTTCAGCCCAGAGATTTCTGTCTGGATCCTCCTCAGCTCCCCTTTTGCCTCCTTCCTCTCTCAGGCTATGATTTTTCTTGGAGTCTCCAATCCTAGCTCACTTCTTCAAGACTCTGAGACTTTTATCTCTCTCCCACTGAGGAGTGTGTGCAAACTCATGGGACATTTGCCACGCCCTTCAGTGGGCTGTGGAGTCGCCTGCTACCGTGAGTCCCGGGGCATGGCCAGCCTGGGTCCTGAGTCTGGAGCTCATGGATGGATGTCACTGCTGCCTGGTGCAAGAGCAGCAATGATGTAGCACTGCAGCTGTCTGGGAAACAACCATTCTACACTCTGTTGTTATGACTACTCCCACTGTAGGGAAGATCTTCTCTCTCACTTCCTGGGGGGGAGGGTGAGAGCGAGAATGAGAGAGAGAGAGAGAGAGAGAGAGAGAGAGAGAAAGAGAGAGAGAGAACTTCTGGGGTGAGCCTGTGGTTGTCTACAACCAATAAGAAAGTCCAAGATTTCCTAGTGGGCAGATACTTGACCTAGATCTGGCCAGTCAACACACTTACCACACTGATGGACTATGATTGGCTCAGGGATGGATAATGAGGATCGTCCTGGAACCCTGAACAGAATTGTTGAGAAACAAAAACATTCTTAATGGACTAAGGTAGCACAGGCTGTGGATGCCATGATCAACAGCTAGCCCTTGCAGAGGACAAGCTTTAGTATGAGACCAAGACAGAGAACAGAGCTAAAAAGTGTTTATTATCTAAATCTTGACAACATCATTTGAGCCCCTGGATCCAGCCATACCTGAATTAGGTTTTCTTTCTTTCTTTCATGGCTGGCTCATCCCACCCTAGGGGCAGGGCTGACAGGGCATGTGGTGTGGGGATTGAACATCGGTCCCTGCACTTTCTCCAAGCTTGCCTAAGCAGACACTTTAGACTGCTGAGCTATCTCACCAGCCCCCTTATTCTCTAATTGCTGGGACAAAATAGCCAATACTCACAAGTTAAAGGAGAAAAGGTTTTTCCAGCTTGTAGAGGTTTTAGTCCACAGTCAACTGCTTTCAAATCAAGGCAGTATGGCGAGAGGAGTGGCAGAGGAGACAGTCTGAGCATAGCTTGCAGGAGGCAGTGAAGCCTCCTTCCTTTCCCTTTTTATTCCATCCTTGCTACAAGCCCATTGGTTGGTGCCACCTACACCCGGGTTGTGTTTTCTTTCTTTAGTGAAGTCTGTCACCCACACCAGAACCACGCTAAACAAATTGGTGGACTAACCCAGCCACTCCTCAGAGGCCCACCTATGGGCGCACACAGTTTTGGGGAGAATATTTAGATACAAGTTGTAACATAAGTGAACCTTTGATTTTTAGATTCCATAAACTTATAGTCCCTGGTGTCTGCTCCTGCTTATTTTGAAATGAATTTCTATCATTTTCAAGGAAGAGTCCTCCCAAGAAGATCCCCTTCTTGGAAGAGCAAAAATCCACTATTTATGAAGCTCTAACCCTGCCATGGTCCTCCAGTCCCTGCTCAGCTCCGAATCCACCCTGCAGGCCTGAGCAGCTTCATCATGCTTCCTGATCTTGGTTTCCATGTTTGGGAAGCCTGGCTCACAGTGTCTTTCCTACCTCTTGGGCTTCCTGTGAGTACCAGACGGAACAATGAGTGTTAAACAGCTCATAAACCCCGACTCACCGACGCACGGTGCAGAACAGGGCTGAGAGTGCTCCCCTGGGAGCAGAAGTTACTGAGCCTTGTGCTCAGTGAAGTGCTCTCGGCCTCCCTCAGCACAGCTCTGTGGTCTGGCCTCTGTGATTCAGGGAAGGGAAAGCCAGGGCCACCGCGGAGGTCCGGTCTTGGGAGTGTGACAGAAGGATGGGAGGTGAACCTACGTGGGGAATGACTCTTCTCATGCACTAATGGATGCTGCCCAGGGTTATTCTATGAACCTAATGGCTTCTCTGGTGCTGTGGGTGAAAATTTCTCAGTGAATGCCAGCATGGCTTGAAGACAGCCTAGACCCCGTGTACCTACCCCTACTGCAAGAGAAGGGGACTTTCTTATCTCTCTCTCTCAAATGACAGAGCTCGAAGGAAATTTGTTCATTGGTCGCCACAATAAATAGCTATGAGCCACCTACTGACTGCTTTCTGTGCAAAGCTACCAGGCACAGAGAGACCCTGAGCTCCAGGAAGCGGGGAGAGATTAAGCAGAGCTATTGGCTAGGAAGAATTTAAAGCATAGGGCCAGCAAATTAGCTCAGTGGACTAAGTGCCTGCTTAGACAAGAGCAGGGGCCAGGGTTCATCCCTGGCACCACATGCTATGCCAGCTCTGCCCATGGGCGCACTGAGCTGGACATGGAGTCCACGCAAGGTGGAGCACACCTGTAATCCTAGTGCTGAGGAGGCTGAAAACAGGAGGATCACTATAAGTCTAAGCTGCGTAGCAAGACCCTGCACCAAATACATAAAAATTAAAAAAAAAAAAAAAGAATTAAAAGAATAATAAGGGGCTCAGGAGTGACTGGGAAAGGGTGATGGGATGGGGGTCTGGCTCTCTCTGGGGATGGGCCCAGAAAGCTGCATGAGAAAGACTGGGTGAGTACTCTGGGCCGAGCAAGGAGGTAGGGCTTGTGCTGGTGGGAACAAGTGGTACAGGGAGGAGGGAGGAACAGGCAGGACTGTATGGAGTGTGAGAAGAAAGGGGCCAGAGACGGAGCTACAGCCATGGAGGCACACGAAGGTCTTATTCTAAGCACAGTGGGGCTTGGAACAGGAAGTTTAACAAGGGGGGAGAGGATCCAGTGCCCATTTAAAAGTGGCCCCTCTCACTGTGGAGTGGAGAAGGTCTGAGGAAAGGAGGAGAAGGAAGCCAGTGCTAGAGCCAAGCCAGGCAAGGGCCAGGGACCTGGGGATAATGACAATGGCAGCTCGGGGTGAAAGAGGGACTCTGGAGGAGGGGGAAGCCCTGTGGTCAGCTAAGGCTGCATAGTCAGCCTTCCATGTTCATAGATGCTATCTTTAGCAACTCTGTTTCAACCCCCTTTGTTGTGGGTTCAAAGGACAGAGACTAGAAAGTATTAGGAAAAAATTGTGTCTACACTGGCCATGTTCAGGCTTGTTTTTTTCCTGTCATTTTCCCCTAAATGATACAGTATAACCACTATTTATATAACATTTACATCGTATTAGGTTTTGTAAGTCATGGAGAGATGATTTAAAGTGCCGGGGAGGATCGTACAGCTTATGTGCAAGTGCTATGCCTTTCCCGTAAGTGCCCACGCGTCCGTGGACTCGGGGCACAAGGTTCCGGAACCAGTGCCCTGTGGCAGTGGAGGGACAGCTAAACAGAAGGTAGAGTCAACTGTTCTTGGTTCATTGGCCATAGAGGGTGGGGTGAGCCAGGGACCAAGGTCGCCCCGGCTTTGGGTGTACCGGGCCTGAGTCAATAGCTGTGCCAGGACATGTGATAGGAAAACCAGTCAAGGCACAGGCGAAGAAGAGGAATGAAGAAGATGACCCTAGCACTCCGGGAGGCTGAGGCAGGAGGATCACAAACGCAAGCCCAGCCTGCACAACTTAGAGATTTAAGGCCACCATGTCTCAAAACAAAAAGAGAAAAAGTAAAATAGGCTTTGCACGTCTCTCCATGCAGGCCTCGGGTTCATTCCCTAGTACTGAAAAACCAGCTGGACCAAACCAAACCAAACCAAACCAAACCAAAACAAAACAAAACAAACTGGCCACTAAGTTCACTCTCAGGCAAGCAGTGTTGTATTCACACACACACTTGGGCTGTGGGCCAAGATCCTTATGCATAAAAAGCCAAGAAGACATCAGTTCAGAATCCAGCTCCACTCCTTTCTGTATGCCGTTGACCATTGAACTTCAGCTTCCTGTGAGCGAAAGAGTCAGTGTCTAATATGTTCTGTGGTTGTTTGTCTCCTTGAGAACTCAAGAATATACAGAAAGCCTCGCTTCTGGTGCTGGGCACATCGCAGGTGCCAAATAAAAGGTAGTCTTCTCTGATATCAGGAAAAGGTGGTGTCTCCATTTGCTCATAGATACTTATCAGCACCTCCGGGCGACAAGTTGCTCAGATCCCTCCTCCTCCAGAGGTGCTCTGCATCAACTCCATGTCAGGCTGCCCTGGTCCTGCATCCTGGCACCACCCCTGCTTGCTGGGCACCCTGGAGCTACTCATTCCACCTCTCTGAGTTTCTGTTTCATTGATTTAAGATGAATACAGAGACACCACTCAGAAGGCTGCTGTGGATATCAGAGGGACAGCGTAAGAATGAAAAGCCTCATAGACATCTTAGATGGTGCTTCTTAGGGGTCAGTTGGCTCCACCGAGGTACACCACACTCCCGGGCAGTCCTCAGATAGACTGAGGGCATCCTGACCATTAAGACTGGACAGGAAAGGTATCTGCAATGGACATATTTCTTCAAAGGTGCAGTTCGATGGGGAAGAAATTTTTTTCCAGGCAAAAATACATGCAAGTGGATTAGAAAGCAGTTGGTGTGAACGACAGCCTCAGGAGTGGAGGCCCGCTCCCCAGGAATCGCATGTAGGTCATTTTGTGGATTGATTGCTAAATAGGTAGCTATTGATTTCAGCAGAGACATAGCCATCGTGGACATAGATCTTGACACAGATATGTCTCTGTGCATGTGGGGAAGGGTCACTTTCAACAGTGATTTCTTCGGGGTTGGGGAAAGGTAAATATTAAGTGGCAGAATGAGAGGGGGAGGTTAACAACCGCTCCTTACATTGCATTTTTAAAAAGTGCATTATAAGTTTTGTTGCTTTGGCTCTATTTACTTGTACTTTCAAAGGTGAAAATTTTCTAAAAGCAGAAGTAATAGAAGAGAAAATGTTGAGCCGAGAGAGGCCCTGCAAGGTGTGTGTGCGCTTGGTAACCTCGGCAATTAATGGGGAAAAGAGGCTGCCAGGAGGGGACTTGTTGTGGGGGGAAGGAGCAGGTTGCAGGCTTGGAGCTGTGAAGCAGGGAAGCCCAGAAGTAGCTCCATAGTGGGCGGGGCCTGCTGATGACATCACAGAGGCTCCGCAGTGTCCTCTGGGCTGGGCCTCTGTTCCCTGGAGCTTCCAGAAACTGTTCCCTCTTTCCCACCTAGCAAAAGGATGCTATGGTGGGGAGAAGTCCCATCTAGCAGGATAGTGAGGTCATCGCCAGGGCCTGCGCTGAGAATGGGCGAGGCCATCCTGAGCCTGGGCCACCTCCTCCAGCCTGCCTGGCCGGCAATTCAAGTTCTGCTGTGGCACTCACTGGGAGCCCTTGGCAAGGAAGTTAACCCCTCGAGACCTCATCTTCCTCATCTGGAAAATGGGCATAATCCCAGTACCTAAGTCTTCGGGTTCACATGAGGATTGCATACGATCAAGCACGTGACATGTGTAGCTCCAGGTCATGCTCACTAACTCTCACCCAGGTTTAATGCTACTTGTATGTTAGTGTTACTTCTAAGAGTCACTATCCCTTATTTAAAAATGCTAAGAAAAACCTGTAAAAGTTCCTTGGAGATTTTGGTGGTGAAATCTGACCTGAGAGACCTGGTCTTTCTCTTCCTTAGAATTATTTCCTAGTTGCATTGCACAGAAATGACGGCATTTGATTGCAAGGGTTTCCCCAGAGGCCTCAAGCTGCCCCTGGTAAATGATTCATCATATCTTTCTATAGCCCTCAATATTCTACAGAGATGTGGCCTGTACTGGGAAGACCACAGCGACCACCTGCCCCTGCCCCAGGGTCTATTTCTTTCTCTTAACATTTATACCACATGTTTTAGTATTTATCTAACACTTCTCCTTAAATCAACTCAGTCTCTCTTTTAACCTAAATTTAATTTCAACAGATGCTCATCAGCCAACTGTGAATGGAAAGCAAGCACCTCTGGCCACAAGCAGAGGGCCACTGTAAAAATAAGCACAATGGAAACTAAGTGATATTATTAAATTCCAGCTAGATGATGTGAATTAAAAAGGAAATAGCTTTCTCCCCATGTGGTGGGAGGTTGTTCAATGCCACATGTGAGCTACAGCGAGCACCACCTGGAGGAGCTCCTCTTCTTGGTGCGGCTGTTGGGTAGCATGCCTGGGGGTGGGAAGGGGTTGGCTAGCCCCCACACCTCTTCAACCAGGGCTGGCAACCTGAAATTTCTATGCCTCAAATGATGGTATTGGTAGTTGTCTCCATGTGATTAGAGCAGCCAGAAGGTGTCCTGAACTATCTTGTTGCCACCTATAATGGGACATTTCCTCCTGAGCTTTAAAGAGAAAGTTTTCTCCTTGGGCCAGCTGCTGGGAGGTTAGCTTTGAAGGTGCCATAGTACACACAGGGATGGTGAGATTGGCATCTGGTTCTGGCATGGAGGTAGGGCCTCAGAGGCTGAGTACTTGGCAGAATGCTGGTACTTATTCATACCCATCCATCCATCCTTCCATCTGCTCACTCACCATCCGTCCATGCATTCATCAGTCTACCAGTCCATCCATGCATATATTCATCATCCACCCACCCACCCACCCATCCACCCATCTATCATCTATCCATCCATCCACCCACATACCCACCCACCCATCTATCCATCCATTCACTCTTCCATCCACCCACCCACTCATCCATCCATCTATCCATTCATCTAACCACCCATCCACCCATCTATCATCCATCCACCCATCCATCCATCCACCTACCCACCACCCTTCTATTATCTATCCATCCATCCTCCCATATACCCACCCATCCATCCATGCCCCCATCCATCCATCCATCCATCCACCCACACATCCATCCATCCATCCATCCATCCATCCATCCATCCATCCATCCTCCCATATACCCATCCATCCATCCATCCATCCATCCATCCATCCATCCATCCATCCATTTGGAAAAGGAATATGACTGCCTTGCATGTACCATGTACCATACTCAGCTTGAGGGGTGCAGAGTGACATTAAATGGGCAAAACCACCACCTTTTTGGATGTAGGAGCAAAAGAAAAGGGCAAGCCTTGCTGCATGGGAGAGGTACTGTGAAGGCACTGAGACAGCCAGGGTCAGTAGGAGGCTGAGAAAAGCTTCTTAGAAATGGCCTCTGAGCTGAGGCTAGACACTGGCACAAGAAGCCATGGTAAGGACAAGATAAAAAATCTTTAGGCAGAGACCAGTGATGCAAAGGCCAGAGGCTGTGATGCCTGCTTTGCGGGGGCCCTATGTTAGCTCACAGTTTAGGGCTGTACTTCTCAAACGTGAAGAGCCTCAGCGTCCCCGGAGGCCTTGTTAAAACAGATTCTTGTGCCCGCCAGCTCTCCCAAAATGCTGCTCTAGCAAGTGTGGGGCGGGAGCTGAGGATCTGCATTTCTAACAAGTTCCTGGAGATGCTGCTGTCGGGGTCCAGGGTCTTCCCACCCCACCCACTCACAGTGCTCCTGGTGCCGCTGTGCTGTGGACAGGGCTTGCGTGTGTTGCTCCAGGGCTTCTATGCTCGGACTTGGTGTCCAGGTGGTGATGTGAGGAGCGGTAGGACTCTGGGAGCCATGGGGGAGGTGTCTTGGTCGCTGGGCTCTACTACCCCTTGGAAAGGATTAAGGCTAGCCTCACAGCTCACTGTGGGATGAAATGAGACAGCTTCTGGGGAGCGCACGCCCTTGCGGCATGGGCATATACGCCCCCGTGCTCCCACCAACTGCCTGGTAGATATGGGGAAGCTTCGTTCTGAAACTTGGCAGGAGTGTATTCGCTCTTCCTGAGGGACTGCGGCAAAGCCAGGCCACCACACGCACTTGGCCTCGTTATCCACAGCATTTCTCTTCCTCTTTCTCCTCTGTGTCATCATGGTATAGCCAAGGGGGCTCGCCGGAGGCCAAGTATGTGCAGCTACCAAGCCACTGACTTCCAGCCTTCCAAACTGTGAGGTAAATAAACTCTTGCTTTTTAAAGTACCCAGTCTCAGGTATTTTGTGATAATATCAGAAAATGGACTAATTAGATACCATCCACAAGCACAGATGCCACCACTTGGCAATGGTGTCTAGACTGTCTAGACTTTCAGGCCTGTAAACACTCAAGATGCCAAAACAAGGTTACATTGTCTCCAGCTCTCACTTTGCCAGGGGTAGAGAAGATTTCTCTCCAGTGCTGTGACTGAGCTCCAGGGAAGCCCTGCCTGGACCCTGTGTTGATGGCGTCTCCTCCATTTTCCCCGCTGTGGTCCCTGCTGCAGGCTGAGGAGCCTGTCTGTCTCGTCTTCTGAACACTTCAGTCCCTTCATCCAATTCCTCTATGCTGCACGGACGCCATGCTGTGACCCGAGAGACAGCACCATGGGATAAGTTGGTATCTAAGAGCTTAAACCCAGGAACGAGTGAACCCCAAGTGCAAACTTCTCTTCCATGTGGCCTGGTATGAATTTTTCAGTATCTCTAAGGTTTCCAGTTTCCTTAGCTGGAAGATTTTGATGCAATGAAATAATCTAAATAAGGTGCCCTAAGAGACAGACTCTGTCAGCAACATAATGACAGCTACCGGGGTGGTTGGTCCAACCCTGGTGGGATCCTTTCATTCCCAGGAGTTTCTAGTTCCAGTCTAAGAGGCTGAGCACTACATCGCTGTTCCAAGTACTACTCTGGACACTTTGTTACTGCATTCCCTGTGCATTTTATCTATATTTTACTGGGGAGGATGCTACAGCTCATGACAGTGAAATTGTTTAAGGGTGACTAGGCAAGTAGCAGACCCGGAATCTGGACCAGGTTCTGCTTGAAACATGATGTCTATTTGTTTCTATTCTAGGTAAGGCCCGGGCTATGGCAGACACCAGCCCAACAGAGCAAAGCCTTATCATTCACACCCAGGAGCCAAACACTGATGAGGAACAGCCAGCTCCGGGAGTGAGGCGTTTTGGGCGGCGGGGTGGGGTCTCGGAGTGCCAGCTGGGGCTGCTGTGAGGAGGGCTGGGACAGAGGCCAGAACACAGGGAAGCCGCAGATGGGTCAATGAGATGATGCCCCAGTGAGCACCGTGGTGCCCATGCCCGGCTGGTGCCGTGGGGGACACGGAGAAGCAGGCCGTGACCTTCCCGCGGGGCTGAGTCTCTCTGGGGAGGGTGCACAGGCTGACAGGGAAAGCTCACTTCGGAGCAGACAGTGAATCATCCCAGAGTGCTGGGCATTCGGGCCGCACCTGCCCTTGCCATCCTGAGATTCCCCAAGTGGGGATGGCACCCAGCTCCTTGCCACAGCCTGTTTCCCAGGTTCTGTGACCTTGGACAAGTTACTCCAGCTCTCTGAGCTTCAGTGTCCTCCTTTGTACAGTGGAGATACTCGTACAACCTCTCTGCAATTTGCCATAGGATGGAACGAGACAGTGCCTGCAACGGAAACACACATGCGTGGGCTGTGCTGGCCCTCGCGGTGCGGATATATATGTCCCTGCGTGCCCGCCGACTCCCTGTGGACACGTGGCGGCTTCATCCTGGCGCCTGGCGAGTTCTCCAAGCACGCGCCCCTCCCCTTCCCGCCCCCTCCCCTGCGCTTCCATCCACTGTCCCTCATTATCCTGCCTTCCAGGGGGTCCCAACAGTCAGGCCACGTGAGGGTAGAAAATTGGGGCACTGCAATGACCGACAGACCCGGTGTACAGCATGTGCCCAGTAAGCGCTAGCAATTAGGATGTCGATGGAGGTGTGTATGGGGGGCCTGGTGGTGACCAGAAGAGAAAGACAAGAAACTGGAGATTATTCTGCAAGCTAAGAATTCTCAGGCCAACAGAGAGGTCCACATGTCCTTCTGATGATTTGGAGGAGAGACTGTCCAATGTCTAGGTGAGCTAGAGATGGAGAATCTTGGTGAAAGGAACAAAGAAAGTCAGCACGGTAACAATGTAGCCTCTCCCCGGTGCGCAGTCAGTGAATACTAGTTCAATCAAGGAAGTTTCAAAAATAATTCTGAGAGGCATTGCAAAGGGGCCAGAGAAGCTGCTACTGGAGACAGGGTAGCCTGCGACCACTGTCCCGGAGCTCCGAGTGCAGCCAGGTCCTTAGCTCTGTGTGTGGGCAAGCGCTCCGGTGGTCTGGAGCTTTCCTAAGAGGCCAGGCGGAGCACAACAATGTCCTGGCTGGATACAAAGCTTCCCTGTGCACTGACCTCGGGGGACTCGCGGCCTTGCACATGTGGGGACTCTGGCTTTTCAGTTGTTGTAGTGCTTAGAGCTCTCAGCTCCGACGCTCTACCCTCCCATCACCCACCTGGGCTTCCTGATTGCATGGGGCTGAAGGGCCGATGAGAAATGTGGGCAGGGGGGTGGAGGACGAAGTGGAGGAGGAAGTGAGCTTGCTTGGAGAGCTCGCTGGGCTCCAGGATGAAGGCACCACATGTCCACAGGGAGTTGGCGGGAACACAGGGACATATATATATCCATACTGCGAGGGCTGTAGCAGCCCACACGCGCAGAGCGTTCAGATGGCTAATAAATCAGGGAAGAAAAACCGAGCCTTGCTTCAGGCAGGCTGGGGACTGGGGAGGACACTGAGATCTCCCATCATCTGCCAGCACAGCGCCTCCTTCCCGTTTCCTCCTCGTCCTAGTGGCCTGGGGTGGAAAGGTCAGTGTGGATCACAGGCCTTGGGTAGCAGGCCAGGCACTGCAGGTACCCAAGCCCTGCCTTCATTTTGCACTGGACCCCTCTGAATCCTGCTCCTCCTTGGTATACCTATGGGACCAGTTCCAAGGTCACAGCAGGCAGCAAACTGCAAGGCACTCAGATCTCTTGGCACCAGGGGCTGGGATGCAGTTTGGGGTGGGGGGAGCTTGTGCTTAGGTTGTGCCAGGTCAGTCAGTCAATCAATCAATCAGTCAATCACTCAATCAAAGGGAAGAGTATTTTCATGCATATCCTCCATGTATTTTTATGTTCTGTGGTACTAGGGCTTGAATCCAGGGTCTTCAAATCGAAGCCCTCTGTATTGTTTTGTTTTGCTTTAAATATATATATATATATATATATATATATATATATATATATATATAATTTAATTTTGTTTTTTTTTTCTTGAGGCAGGGTCTCACTATGCAGCTCAGGCTGGCCATGAACATGCAATGATCCTCTGCCTCAGCCTCCAGGGTGCTGGGATGGCAGACGTGCCCCACCACGCGCGAGGCAGCTTGGGCGGGGATTCTGCGCCTCAGCTCTGGCGCCACAGTGTCTGTGTGGAGATCGCGGTGCTGCTGCTTCAGGCTGTGTGATTCAGAGCCAGCTGCTCCACCAATCTGAGCCTCATTTTCCTCTTCTGTAAACTGGAGTCCTAGGGCTTGGCTCAGAAAATTGTTGGGTGTTGCAGTTCAGATCTAAAACGCACCCTGGACGTCTCCTGTGTTCAGCGGTGGACTGTAGAAGAGGATCTATCAGGGATGCCTTTTATCCATCAGTGGGTGGGTGAGTTCGGGGCTGATAGGGCGGAGCCTGGGTTGAGTGGGTCCCTGGGGAGGGACCGCACCGGCGCATTCTGGTCCTGGCACCACCCTTCTCTCTGGGCCTCCTGGCTGCCCTGGCTGAGATGCTTTCCTCAGCCAGGCCCTCCTGTCCCACTCTTTCTGCTCTGGAGCCAGCAGACTGCAGCTGGCTGCACTGACCCCTCTGCAACCATGTGCCAAAAGAATCCCCTCTGCCTTACTGGACATCAGTTATTTTGTGATGGGAAAGTAATTTATTTATAGATGGAAAGTGATCAAGGAACTCCTGTGGGCAAAGCTCTGAACACAAAAGATGTTTTATTTATTATTATTATTCTTTTTTAATGTACTTAGTACAAAGTCTATAGGGTCTCATTGCACAGATCAGACTCCTGGCAATCCTCTTATTTTCAGCCTCCCAAGCGCTGGGATTACAGGTGGGCACCACCACGCCCAGTCTCAATCACCATCTCAGCTTGCCCCAGGGGCAGGGCCAGCCAGGGATCGAACCCTGGTCACTGCATCTGTTTAAGCAGGTGCTTTAGTCCGCTGAGCTATCTGGCTGGCCCACAAAGGATGTTTTAGATAGTGTTACTGTGTCATCTTTGGCTGCTTGCTATTGTATGCTTGTGAGCCAGAGGGAGCACACTTCATCCACTCCAGCACAGCACCACAAGATGCTGCTCCTCACTGGACAGTTCACAGATGAGCAAACGTGCACGGAGAGGATGGGTAACTTGTGCAAAGAAGCGCAACTGGGGGGGGGGTGCCGGGGCTGGGTCTAGAGCCGAAGCAGCACTTGGGCTTTGTGGCAACCGCTTCGCAGCAGGGAGGGAGTAAGACTGTGCTCCTGCAGGGGAGGAGGCACTTGGCTTGAAGTGGACACGTGTGGCTGCAGGGCTGGGGAGCTTCCGAAGGGGGTGTCTAGCAGACTGGGCTCGCCCCCAGGTCTGCGTCAGCACTGCAGCCTGCTGGGGAGGCCAGGCTCATGGCAGAGCTGCCTGTGCTCTGCCCACAACAGCTTGGGACTGGCGGTAGTGGGTCGCCACGCCCTTCCCTTCGGCTGACTGATTTCCACATTTCTCCAAGTCAACCCACTGAGAGGTCACATCTGGGGACACACGTGACCATCAGCCAACTCTGGAAGCACCTTGGCCTACGGACCACAGCCCCAGCTCCAGACACATCTGCCCTGCAGCCCCACTTGCCACATCTGTCACTGGTGTGGCACTCAGGCTGTGCCTGGCTCTGTTTAACGGCGCCTGACACGTACCAACTCCCGCGAGCCCACAGAGTACTGCACTCTCCCATTTTGCACAAGGCATTGTCGAGACTCTGGGTTTTTCTGTGATTCTGAAAGCAGTGACCCCAGTGCCCTGAGCCTGGCTGCGAGCATGCTGGCACCAAGCACACAAATGAAGCTGGGTTCCTTGGGCCCAGGAACAGGCCCTATGGGCTCCTCCCATGTGGTCCCCACAGGACATGGCCTAGAGGGGGACCCTGGAGAGCATCTGCCTCCGCTTGGACCTGCATACCCTCTGACAGCTCCTTTCTGGCCCAGAGAATCCAGAGGGAGATTCTAGCTCATCCACTCTGTAGCCCGACCACCTGGGTACAATCCCACTACCCGCAAGCAATGGGAAAATCTTTAACTTCTCTGTGCCTCAACTTCCCTCATCTGTCAAATGGAGAGAACAACTCTATCTCTCTCATAGGGGACTGGTGCGAATGGGAGGAGATAATAATGTTGAGTGATCAGAAAAGCACCAGGCACCTGGGAAACACCATCTAAATAATTGTTCACATGGTTGGCTCCTCCTTGCCTCAGAAAAGCCAGCTTCTAGGTGGTCAGTCCCAAACACACTGTCTTTTTTTTTTTTTTTTTCTTTGTGGTACCGGGGATTGAACTCAGGACTCTGTTTGTCAGGCAAGTGCTTATTCTACTGAGCTATCTCCCCAGCCC
The DNA here is from genome assembly GCA_004027165.1 of Ctenomys sociabilis. Taxonomy (NCBI): domain Eukaryota; kingdom Metazoa; phylum Chordata; class Mammalia; order Rodentia; family Ctenomyidae; genus Ctenomys; species Ctenomys sociabilis. The sequence continues at coordinate 11,486 of PVKA01004919.1, read as the reverse complement.
CCCAAACATGCTGTCGACACCATCTGGAAAGGTTATCCCCTTTGGAATATTTCCTGCCTCACCAGACCAAGCTTCCAGCACCTCTTACTCAGGTGGCTTCTGTGACCTGATTGGCGGTATAGTTGCTCCTATTTTGTGCATTTCTTCACCACCACAACACGAGAACCCCATCGCATGATTCCTTTGCCTACCTAAAACCTTCCGGTGCCTGCCTATCACATTTAGAGCGATGTCAGAAGCCCTTCCGCAGGGCTGTGGTGTGTTCCACGATCTGCCCGCGTCCCCATGCCGGCCCTTGTCTACCACTCTGGCTTCTGGGTCCCTGTGCTGCAGCTGGCTGCTGGCAAGCACACCGAGCTCTCTGCTGCCCCGGGGCCTTCGCACCAGCCCATCCCTCCGCCTGGAACCCATCTTCTCCCTATGCTCACAGGACTCACTTTGCCTCCGCACTCAGGTCTCGCCTCAAATGTCATCTCCTCAGAGAGGCCCTCCGTGTCACCCCACGGCAGGATATGATCTGATTTACACTTTAAGAAGACGGGTTTTACAGCTCTCTGGAGCAATTATTGCTTCCGTAGCAGGTCTCTGCAGTGTTTCCACCACGTCCTGCTGGGCACCAGGCACCCCTGTGTGCACGTACGTGATTTGTAATTCATCTGCTAAGTCAGAAGCGAGAGCCAGGGCTGGTGCAGACCCATGACAAATGTGTCGTGCGGCGGGGCCTGCCAGAGAGCACAATTTGAGCCGGAAGCTTATCCGGTGATCTGCTCAAGCTGAAAACGTGTCAGGGACCGGAGCTTTTCTGTAAGAACTGTCTCTAACAAGGGCTAAGAGACCTGGGCTCGTGGTCTGGCCCTGGTGGCAGGTATGAAGGCCTGGGGGAGGTTGCTGAATGTCTCTCAGCCTCCTTTTATGTTTTTCCTCCTGCTGAGAGGAGAAGGCCTAAGGCCTGGAAAGTACTGAGCACAGATGGGACAGCAAATACCCCTGTTTCCCATCTTTCCCCGACCTTCTCAGTCCTTTCCCTTTGCTCCAGTGCCTTCACCTTGGGCATGTTGGACAGCCACACGCAGTGACTGCATGGCTGCCTTCGGCAGTGGACTCCAGAGCTCTATTAGCTCCATTAGCTATGCAACCTCAGGCAGGCTGCTGGACACGCATGCGCCTCCATCTCCATACCTGCAAACTGAGAAGAACAATCTCTAGTGCTGTTGTCCAATTAAATGAGCTCACCAGGGAAGTGCAGTGAGGTCAGCAGCACCTAACAAATACAAACGGTAAGATTTTACATTGATCATATCAATGAACTAAGTGCTTGCAGGGAAGATGTAAGTGCTTATGAGAAGCATAGAGATACAGCTGCAGGAAAGACAGGCCCAGGGACAAGGACAGCTCAAGGAGACCATGGGAGGAGGTGACCAGCACAAGGCCACAGCCAGGAAAGTGGTGTGGTCTACACAGTTCTGTGGGGCCAGGGATGAAGGCTAGCCTCGCTCTGGATGGCCGCGTGCACTGGAGCCGGCCTGACCAGGTGACCTTCCCACCCCACCAGCCTCTTCCTGGGTCCCAGGCTTAGCTTTTTACTTAGGCATCGTTGTCAGAGTATCCGCAAGGTCAGAAATCTGAAGACTTCGGTGTGGACGGGTGGGTGCTACAGCTTGCTTGTTATCCGCCTAGAAGGGTTCACGCACTGGTGACCTCGCTTCCGGGGTGGCGCTGTGAGGGGGTGGTGGAGTCTGTAGGAGCTAAGGCCCAGCGGGAAGTGTCTGAGGTCCCACCTTGGAAGGAGTTGGTGTCATCCTCCTACATGGCTCTTGTTCATTCTTCTGCCCCAGCTCCAGTGCTGGAATGGAACCTTAGGCCTTGGACATACTACACAATCTCTTACTACTGTGCCAGGCCCAGCCCTGCTAGTTCTTAAGAGAATGTTGTTATGAAAGAGTACTCGAGCGGCTCCCCCAGTCTCTTGCTGGCCTCTGCCTCGCCAGGTGATCTCACTCCTTCTTATCTGTGCTCCTTAATTAAGTAAGCCTCTTTTCTTTATAGAGCATCAAGCCTCACTTATTTCATTGTAGCAATGGCAATTGGCTGGATACAGGGCATTGCACGTATCAGCAAACCCAGCTCTCTCTCTGTTACAGGTGAGAAAGCAGAGGTCTTACATCACTGGACCAACAAAAAGAGCTGCTTCAGTGGTGAGATCAGGGCTGCCGGAGGGCAGCTACAGGAACAGCACACCTGGACCTGGGGATGTCACCAGCCCAAGAAGGATAGCCACGTGTCAGAAATGCAAAAGACACAATGAATCACCCCCAAGAGAGGAAATCTTCCCTGGCTGCCACCTTCTTGGTATCTGTGGGGGATCTCCACAAATCAGGAGGCTTGCCCTGCTCAGTTCTCCCATCTGCTTGCTGGAAACCATGATGGAGACGACTTGGGGAAAGTTTCTAGCTCAGCAGAGCTGTTAGTGCGTAATGGGGGGGGGAAGTTGTCCTTGGTTGTGCATCTCCTGATACTCATTCTGATGTCAGCCAGAAGCTTCTTAGCACAGGCCTCTGTGGACAGCACAGGCCTCTGTGGACAGCACAGGCCTCTGTGGACAGCCTCCATGAGAGGGTAGGACAGCACAGAGGGATTGAAGCACAGTTATGATGGTAGGTGCAGGCAGTCCCCAGAGACCATGGCACTGAGACGGTGTTTGGAGGTGTGTTGGATAAATGCAGGGGGCTGAGGCTTTGCACTTCCACCTTACCCAGCCATAGGGAGAGAACAGGTCTGGGAAGACGCTGCAACCTTAGCTGAGCCAGCCTCTTGCCCTAAGTTCAATGTCCAAAGAGAGACCTGATCGGCAGACTGAAGGGCCAGGCTCTCTTCTGCCTCTTATTGGCTGAAAGACCTTGGGTAGTGAACCTCTTGGGGTTTCATTCGACCCCCCTGCAGAATGGAGAACAGTGGGGCTTCATAGGGCGATCAGGGCTGAGGAGGGGCTTCAAGTGAGCCGGCAGCTTGGGGACTGGCCATGTTATGTGCAGTCCATCTTGCCATGCCTGGCATGGGAAAAGGACATTTAGCGCAAGCGGGGGGTGTGTGTGTGTGGGAAGTGGTGGAGTAGAAACAAGTTAGAGGCAGGAAGAAGAGAGGCCAGGAAGACTTCCCGTAGTTTCAGATGGGTGAACTCTGAGGAAGCTGCATTTACCTGGATCACCTGTGTTTATCTGGATTACCTGCATTTACCTGGATCACCTGCATTTATCTGGATTACCTGCATTACCAGGTAGAGGGATGGGGTGGGGGCGGTGCCTATGGGATAGAAGGAATCACTGATGGCCCTGTGGCGGGCAAGAACCCATAACGGCCAAGTGCTTGTGTCCTTTGGGGTTAATGCCAGAGCTGTACCCCCATCCCTCTGCCCAGGAAGCTGTAGATTAGGAGATTTCTGCTTTTATGACTTCTGTTTGGTTCATTACCCTGCTCAGCATCACTGCTTCCTCTGCCAGAAGGAAGGAAACAGAACCCAGAAGGGGGACAGGCACTCTGAGCTACTAGGGGGCTAAATGGAAGCCCCAGGAAAACATAGGGTCCTAGAGGCAGTGACACCTGTGAAAGCCCCTGGGCGTGACCATGCTTGCTCATGTACAGAAGCAGTGTTACAGCCAGATAGATGACACTGGGGACAGCACCAAGGAAAGCGAGCCTGGTGGTTTTCACCACATGCTCAGACCCAGCAGACTTGGTAAAGGAGATAGCCGACCAACAGGAGAGGGAAATTCAGTTCCTGCCCCTTTGTTTTAATTTTTAAAAATAAATTTTAGATCTTAAAGTAGTTTGGGGTTTATAGCAAAATGGAGTAGAAGGTACAGAGATTTCACATATGCTCTGTCCCGGCACCACAAAGCCTGGCCTGAGATCTGTGGCCCTGCTGTCAGGGTCCACTTGCAGGGACCATGGAGCCACCCTGTTCAATGGTCACTCAAACTCCACGGCAGTCCTAGCCTAGCGTCCTGCTCAATTCTTTATTCAGATCCTGAGAACCCGGGAACAATTTCCTGCGATCCTCTACCCAGTAACGGCAGCACTGGCAGGAGCCACAGGGGGCATGAGGAAGGCCCCGGGGGCAGAGCAGGCGCCTTTATGTTGCCTGAGCTCTAGTTGCACAGGTGTGTTCTGTTGGTGAGGTTTCGCTGAGCTGCATACTCCTGGTGTGCACATTTCTCTGTGTGCATGCTGTTTTTTCACATAAAGCTAAGCACATTTAAAAGATCAGAGTTAAGAGGGTGCTAATCCCCCTTTCCAGATGTAATTTTAACACCACACTGTCTTTATGTGTAAGAAAGTCCAAGAACATTCAGATTTTTCTCAAGATGAATACCTTGACAAGTTTTTGAAAATCAAATCTCCTTTTTAAAAAGCCAATTTTCTCTCTGCACGCCTTGCCGCGTGTTGCCACACAAGGCTTGTGCTTATTCATCCCGTCTTGCTGATAAACACAGCCTGCAAGGTCCCTGTGCTCCTGGAGCTGAAGCTGCAGCGAGCGAAAGCAGCCCCCCCACCCCCAAGCGAAGGCAAGTTTACTGCAGAGAGCAGAGCGCACCCACAGAGGGAATGAAATGGGCAGTGGGCAGAGCCGGCAGGGCCGGAGAGGCAGGCTGCAGTGGCACGGAGCCCTGGAAGATGAGAAGCTGACCGACCTGCGCAGCGCCTTCTCACGCTGGATGCAAGATTAGGGTCCTGAGAATTTCTGGAGGGTGACAAGGGAGGTTGGTGTCACTGGAGCAGAGAAAGCAGGGGAAGAGGTAGAAATGAAGCCGGAAAGTTGAGCGAGGAACAGAGAAAAGCCCGCCAGCGATTGTTCTAACCCCAGCTGCAGCTTAACAGCTACCCTGGAACCCATCCTATCAGGACGAAGTCCAAGGATGCCTGTGCTTTCAAATTCCCCAGGAGATACACTACGCAGCAGCCAGCACCCCGCTGTCCAGGCTGGGAGTCCTGAGTTTCTTAACATGTATGCATGCCCCTGTTACGACAGGGCCCTTACGAAAACGTGGGGTCTCCTTCTGTCATCTGGGGGCAGCAGCTGCTCTTCTTAGGAGTCCTGAAGCCTGCTCCTGGTCCAAGGACCACGTCTGGAGTAGCCAGGGCTCGCACTGTGGTAAGAAGGCTTATTGGTATGGAAGCCTAGGGAAAGTCACTGCAGAGCTAAGCGTAAGGAAGGACATCATGGCCTGATGGGTGTTTTCAAAAGATTGCTGAGGTTAGAACGGGGAGAAATGGACTGGAGGAAGAAAGGAGGAGGAAAGCAGATGGCGAGCCTTGTAGGGACAAGCACCAAAGTGCAGCCCCAAGGGGCCGAGGGGGGTGCTCAGCGGCACAAGCTCCTGCCTGGCAAGTGCAAGGTCCTGAGTTTGATCCCCGGCACAAAAAAGAAAAACAAAAAAACCCAAAAAACCCAAAAAACCTCAACCCAAACCACTTATTTATCACAAAGTGCCAACCCTGCAATGACACCCCAATACTGAAGTTTTAATTAGAAAAGACAATTCATACATTAACATCTTTTGTCTTAAAAGAAAAACAACACTTGTGCCACAGCTTCACCACCACTGCCCTAAGGGCTTTGGAAATGAAATGTACACTGTCTAGGCGTTGATCTAGACCCCTCCCTAGTGTCATCTCACTACACTTATTTAGTTCTTTTAAAACATTATTTCATCTTATTTTTATTTTTTGGTACTCGAGATCAAAACTCAGGACTTTGCGCTTGCCAGGCAGGCCCTTATGCCACTGAACTCTCTCCCCACCCTCCTTTTTTTATTTTTTAAAGAGTATTAAGAAATAGTAAAAACAAAAACAAACAAACAAACAAAAACATTAGTAATGACACAAAATTTCACTAAATAAGAATTTAACCATGTTGTTATATATTGTCTTCAATTTAGTTGTTCAGATTATCAGATTTAAGCAGGCAAAATGGTTCCAAAGAAGTTATAAAAAATTAAAAAGGAGGGAAAACATTAAGGATTAACTGCTCCTTTCAATAAACCAGCAGAAATCAGTAGTTCTACTATCCAACCTATCCTGTATACCGACATAAACATATCCTTTCCCCTACTAATTTGAAACATAGAAACTTTGATTCGTAAGTCTCTTTTTTTGGTACCAGGAATCGAAATCAAGACTTTGTGTTTTCCAGGCAGGCACTTGTGCCACTAAACTATAGCCCTAGCCCTAGATTTTTAGAGCTATCTCAAGAATAAGTCACTCAAGTAAAGGTTCTCAAATCCAGACTATAGAGATACAAATACGGGAATTACAGAAGACGAGAGGAATATACAGTTCTTAAATATAAAGAAATTATCATTAATGTCTCAGTTCTTCAGCTGCCAACTCATGGCAGTCTCTTGGGCAAGAGAATCCAGGCTGCCCGCCAAGATGAATGAATGAAGTATGGCTTTCATTTGGAGGTCTGATTCTGCCAGATGGATAATTCCCCTGGTTCTGTTCCCTGCCTTGCATGGTGCCTTCAAACCAATCCTTATAGTCCTGAGAAAAAGAGTCACAAGACAGAAAAGTATAGGAAACTATATGACAGGGAGGTCCTCAGAGGGTGAGGGACATCCCTCTGGATAGGTTGAGGTCCCCGGGTCTGCACACACTCCATGACCTCAGGGCTGCTGAACTCCACTCTTCTCCCATACCACACACACAAGTTGACTGACTTTAATTATTTTGCATCTGCTTGTTTAGTAAGCTCCAGGATTAATCAAGAATCTGGATTCCAACTGGTGAGGAAACTCACCAAGCCAGGAAAGGAAGGAAGGAAGGAAAAAAGAATGAAAGAAAGAAAGAAACAAAGAAAGAAAGAAAGAAAGAAAGAAAGAAAGAAAGAAAGAAAGAAAGAAAGAAAGAAAGAAAGAAATGGATGAACATTTTTGCAGGACCAAATGACCCAATGTTAAATTTTTCTAATATGTAGGACTCCCCTTGATATTATAAACATGTTCATAGATCCCCACATAATCGAATTCCTATTCCTTTTGTTTTCTGTATTTTAGAGAAGGGTCTACAGGGTGTTCAGGGTCTCACTACTAGATTGGACTCATAGTGATTCTCCTGTTTACAGCCTGCCAAGAGCTGGGATTGCAGGTGTGAGCCACCACACCATGGCTCAATCCCCATCTCAGCATGCCCCGGGGTGGGGCCGGCACAGCAGGCTCCTATTCCTTTTCTACCAATAAGAGAATAAATGCACCAAGATTCCAAACTCTTGGCCCTGCCAGAGGACTTATTTTTGTTGACACTTGCAGTATTTGGGGGAAGAGTGACAGTCCTATTTGTGTTAGTGACCTTTCATGTTTCTGGGATACAATGTCCAACACTCACCACTTAAGGGAGGGCACGTATAGTTTGGATCATAGTTCTGGGGATTTGGTCCATGGTTTGTTGGCACCAAGGCAATCACATGGTGGCAGAGGGACATGATGGATGACAGCCACTCACCTAATGGCAGCCTGGACACAGAGAGAAAGGGGAAACCAGGAACAGATACACCTTCCAAGTGATGCATTCTTCCAACCAGGCTCAACCTCCTAACAATACATTCAAGCTAAGAACTAGTTAATGGATCAATCCACTTATAGATATAGCATCTCCACGACCCAGTCACTGTTTAGAAGTCCTATTTTTTTTTTTTTTCTGTATTTTAGGTAAGGGTCTACAGGGTGTTCAGTGTCTCACTACTAGATCAGACTCACAGTGATATGCCTGTTTACGGCCTCCCAAGAGCTGGGATTACAGGAGCATGCCACCAGGCCCAGTCTCAATCCCTGTCTCAGCATGTCCCCCCCCTGACATCGCAGGCCCGGGGATCAAAACCCTGGCCCCTGAGCCTGCTTGTGGAAGCTTTAATCCACTGAGCTATTGCCCAGCCCTAGAAATTCTATTCAAGAGCCGGGTGTGGTGGTGCATGCCTGTAATCCCTGCACTCAAGAGGCTGAGGCAGGAGGATTGTTGTGAGTTCGAGACCAGCCTGAGCTACAAAGTGAGCTTAAGGCCAGCCTGAACTGCATAGTGAGACTCTGTCTCAAAAAGACAAAAAAAAAAAAAAAAAAAAAAAAAAAAAAAAAAAAAAAAAAAAAAAAAAAAAAAAAAAAAAAAAAAAAAAAAAAAAAAAAAAAAAAAAAGAAAGAAAGAAAGGAAAAGAAATTCTATTCATGAAGACACAGAAACATTCTAGATGTAATCCATAATAATAATCGATGTCTAAAAACTGTTCACACAAAATATAGATTTCTTGTTTCTTCCAAAACATTCAGAAGACCTAGTGACAGTGGACCTACAGGGACTGTCACAGGTCCTGCAATTTCCTGTTGTTCCAGTCCTTGCTCAGTACCCTTCTGTGTCGTCCCCCAGCCTCTGTGGGCATCTAAGGTTATGAACCTATATATAGATGGGCTCAGCCGGTCATTGTTTTCCCCATGACATCCATGACCAGTAAGTTGAGAACTAATGGTGAATTCTTTGGTCTGTGGATGCAAAGGCAGCTTGGAAGTAGTTCAGATAGAAACCTTAGTCACAGCTCAGAAGAAGACTCTACAAAGCGTGGAATAAACAGAAACATCCACAGCTTTCCACCTGGAGCTCTTTGATATTAATGCTCTCTGGTTTTCAAAGAGGGTGAGTGTTACACACAGTGCCTTCAGGTTTTGATCTCTTTGAGAAAAAAGGACTCCAAGTTCCATGAGAAATGTTACCTTAGGACACATCATTCTAACTGTATGTGTGCGTGTGTGTGTGTGTGTGCACGCGCACGCATGTGTATACATGTGTGCATGTGTGTGTGTGTGTGCACACATGCCCACATGTGCTTGTGTGTGTACTGCTAGCTTAATGAAAACCTACTGGCAGGATACAGATTCAGGGAATATCTTCCTTCCCTTAGCAAAGCTCATGAGAGGCAATCTAGTCATATAAACCAAAGACAATTAAAACACAGCTATTTCCAAAGTGGGGGGAGGGAGGCTAAACAAACCATGTGACACTTGATCTGAATAGTAGCTACTGGGATATCACGGATCGTTCAGACAAACCCAGATGGATACATGTACAAATCACGTAAGCATGTCCCTCTGCACAGGTACATGGTGCCACGACCTGCCCTTGGAGGGGACTTGGAGGTCCGGTGACAATGAGCCCACCCAGCTCCTGGATCGTGGCTTCCAATGCCATCTCCGGTCAAAGTCCGCAGTGATCCTTGGAGAAACAACTTCTGTAGGGCCTCAGGCAAGGAATATAAGCCAGAGAAATCTTCCAGTGTCAGAAAAAGAAGGAAATGTTCACAACAGAAACTGATGGTGATATTTAATGTGGAGCAGCAGCCCACTGAGAGCATCCCCAGAAGGTGAAATAGTTTGAGCAATAAAATAAATAGTATAGTAACGGATTGTAACAAAATGTATAAAACGAATGCATGCGTGCATGGGAAGAGCAGGCCGAGCTGTACATAATCCCCAGTAACCTGCAGTGCTCCTCCTCCTCCTCCTTCTCCAGGAGAGGGGGCCCACTTCCCCACTACTTCCACGAGGGCTGGGCGCCTTCCAAAGTGTACAGCAGGGAAGAGGAAATGCAAGGGAGAGCGCTCTACAGCATGAGCCTGGGCCAACACTACTTCAGCTTGGCATCAAGGGTCCGTCGTCAGCAATAGCCTGTGTCGACAGGATGTACTCTCGAAGCAAGGCGACAAGGATACTTCACCTTTGCGGCCTTCTTCCCTGTGCCCAGAGCCCCTCATTTAATCATGAGGAAAAACTCTAGTTAAAGGCGCCCAAGGCGACATGCTACAGAAAGCCTGGCCCGTACTTCTGAAAACTGTCAAGGATGTTTCACCCAGGGAAAATCTGAGCACCAGTGGCAGCGATGCCAAGCCAGCCTTCCAGAGCTTTCGGGGATTACAGAGCGCCAGGCATGGCACTCGCGCCGCAGGTTCCCCATCACTGGCCTGGAGGAAGCCAAGAAAGAGCCATGGCTGAGCCTCAGACCGTGCCTGGAACAGAAAAGGGTGCTGCAAAAATGAAGGACACCAGAAAAATCATGGAATTTAGTTAATAATAATATATCATTATTAATTCATTAGCTAGGATGAATTTATGGTATCAATATGAAATCTTAACCAGAAATAATGTGGTCGGGAAATCTCTGTACTATTTTTATAGTTTTTCTGTAAATTGAAAACTATTCTAAATAAGAGATTAGCCTAAAGATATAATTTTTTGACCCAGCAGTTTTAGTTCTAGAATTCCAAAATAAGGAAACTATGGATGCATGAAAGGATTTATTTACAATGATATTTATGTCCATTATTCTTACTTGTAATTAACTAATAAATTATAATATATACCTTTATCAAATGGTCCAGTAAAATATTTGTTGTAGAAAAGATGATTATTGCCTTTTAGTAATCAAAAAGTATTCCATAAACAGTATAATATAATCCCATTTTGATTAAAAATAAGGGGTAACTACAGAGTATACGATGTAAATATATATACTTCATAGGGGTTATTATAAGGTTAAGAGAATGTAGGGGCAATTGCTACTTATTTTCAAACTCCCTTTTTTTGTATTTTAGTAAGAGTCTGCAGGCTCTGAGGGGTCTCACTACGTAGATCAGACTCATAGTGTTCCACTTGTGTTCAGCCTCCCAAGAACTGGGGTTATAGACACACATCACCACTTCCAGTCTCAATTGCTGTCTCATCACGCCCTGGGGATAGAACCCTGGCCGCTGTGTCTGCCTAAGCAGTCACTTTATTCTGCTGAGCTATTTGGCCAGCCTTAAACTTTCTAATTTTCTGAGTTTTTTTTTTTTAATTAATGAGAGATTTTATTTATTTATTTATTTGAAACAGGGTCTTGCTACATAACCTTCAACACATGGCAGTCCTGTCTCAGCCTCCCAAGTGTAGGGACTACCAGCATGCACCACTACATATGGCTTCTAGGTCTCCTCTAGTGAAGAACACATTGTTTCTTAATAAGAAAGGAAAGCAGCCCTATTGTAGGGAGGCTTGAGACCTTATGGAAATCTATCCCCCCCAACACAAACACCAGACTTCACTCAATGCCTCCTTTTTTAGATGACTCTCAGAGGTCTCAGCTTCAGAGGCAGCAGAAGGTCACTGCTAAGCTCCCCCAGTTCTAGCCCAAAGAGATTCTGTCCTTGCCAATGCTGCTTAGTCAGTAGGGCACTCTGACCTCAGTGCATGGCTGGTTTTCATTTGCAAAGTGAGTGAGGATGAATGGATGGATGGGTAGATGGGTGGATGGGTGGGTGGATGAATGGTTGGGTGGGTGTGTGGGTGGGTAGATAGGTGGATGGTTGGGTGGATGGGTGGATGGAAGGATGGAGGGACGGTTGGATGGGTGAGTGGGTGGGTGAATGGATGGGTGGTTAGAGAAATAGATGGAAATCAGTAAGTCTGTGGAGGATG
>PVKA01004918.1:31084-94891 GCA_004027165.1 Ctenomys sociabilis | reverse complement strand
TACATAAAATTTTATACAATAGTTTTGACAGATTGGACTTGCTCAAAATTATAGATAGCAAATAGTAAATAATTTGTCATTTTATAATAATGAATATTTTGTCACATTATAATGAAGCACATCTTCCAAATCTTATCCCCCTTCTTACTATTGTTAGATAAAGATGCTACATTTTTCTAAAATATCATTTTCCAGTGTTATATTAATTTCTATTTTGATAAATAGACCCATAAGTAAAAACAAAGTATTGTTTAAATAGAAAGATCACAGTACTAATGGTTAAACCAAATATAAATGTCAACAGCTATCATATCTAGGTTTTAAAACTCAGTATAATTGTGTTTGCAAAGCAATAGGCAAGATAGAAACTTTGTAATGCTCATCGCCCTGCAGACACAACAATTTGAACAGCAAATGCATGCAAATATTTTCCAAGAGCTAAGACAAACAGGCGAGAGAATATGGTACATGATTATAGCATAAAACATGACAATGATACATTTAAGAAGTGAGGAAGGACAGTTTTATAACACTCTGATCATCTATCTCTCAATGAAGAGATAGCCTCTGCTTTGGGGAATAACAGGAAGTGAGCACTACATTTTCCCTTGGACCTCAACATTGAATCTGTCTAGTAAAATCTAATATCAAACAGGTTCCCACAGCCCTACATTCTAGCTGATATCAGTTGACAGAGCATCTAACCTTTTACAGATACCAGCAGTCCCAGGTTACAGTATGATTCTAGTGTGGAGGACCACCTGGGCAACTCTCTGTGAAAGAAGACCAATTGTTTCCATGTTGGTTTAACCTGACTTCATCTCCACATATTGATATGTACAGAGCTGGCTAGGACTTTACCTTATCCCTTTAATTAATTGGCTTTGAGCCAAGGTGCTGGAGGTAGTCTTTGAAGATGGCAGACATGTTTCCTTAGAAACCCTCACCTGCTTCCTAGTGTAGGCCAGATCCAGATGGGAGAAAGAACCAATGCTCCACATTGTCCACTGGCATTGAGCCTCGAGATAGAGGCTATGACTTCTTAGGGCTTGAAAGATTACACATCAGAGGAAAGCACTGACCCCACAACATAAAGTACTATCTTATTTGTATAATGCAAATTATTCTTTTTGAGTACCTTTCTCTGCATATTGCAGAGGCCTCCTACCTCACCCAGCTTATGACACTCACCTACTTTCTGTCATTGTCCCATATACTCACACTCAAGCCCCTCCTTTCTTCATGAATGAATAAAACCCTGGCTTGGCTTTGGGTAGAGGTCTTTGTTCCAGATAGCCATCACCAAGTTTGGACTTAGGACCCCTTAGCTCCCTGAAAGAATGAATATGCCTTAGCTGTTGTTTTTATTTTTTAAGTTTTCAGTGGGTTTCACTGGAAGTGGTAAATTGGAATTAACTTGGTATTATTCCAATAACTTATCCATGAGCTTATAAATGTAAACTTCCTGGACCAAGATGAGGACCAGGAAGAACTCTCTGTACCTAGCACAGGAATTTAGTGCTACAACAGTTCCAGTCACAAACTACACTCCAGGACCAGGTCAGCCCTTCTGATTCCTGGCTCCTAACTGTCCCCAGAAATCAGATACACCCTATGAGTGTACAAGCTTCAGTCCCATGCCCCATTTATCAGACACTAGTAAATGGCTACTGTGGACGATTTATTAGACTAGTTTCTGTGACCCCAGACATAAGGTCCCTAGGTACTGGAGCTGCTTGCATAGCCTAAGGGGTCAGGCCTGCCTAGTTACCAACCATACCATCTGCCCCATAACCTTGCTGTTTTTCTCAGTAGTGGTGCTGTGGAGGGCAGCATCATCTACTAGTTGTATTTCATGACATTGCTCATTTTTCAAATAAAGTTTGTGAGAAATGTTTTCTTACCTTGTGGAACAATGCTAGCACAAGGTACTCACATTCCAAAGTTTTACTGTCTTTGGATGTTCCTCAAGTTAAACTATAAAATCTGCAACTGCCAAAATCAAAATCAGAGGATCCAAACAAAAGTAATCATATACTGCTTCACAGTTAGTAGTCACTCTATAATTTTTTCCTGCTATTACTACTTAATAAATAAGATTTAATATTAAAAAGTCATGGAGAAAGAGTTGAGAGAGGAAAGGAAATCAATTGAAAAATTATAATTGAATAATAAATAGAAAAAAAGCTATTGGAAAAAGAAAAAAAGGGTTACAAGGAACCAACAGGGATGAGGAGCAGATAAAAAAGAGTTAAGATGCTTTAGTTTTATTTTTTATCTGCTATTGTTTCTTGCTTTTTTTCTTTTATGCATTTGGTACAGGGTCTCACTACACAGCTTGAGCTCATAGTAATCCTCCTATTTTCAGCCTCCCCAGTGCTTGAATTACAGTCATGAGCTACCATGGACTCGGCCACTGGCTCAGCACTCCCCGAGGGTGGGCCAGTGCAGCATGCTAGTTTTTTGAAGCTTTGGCAACTCTACCTTGGGCAAAGTCTAGAGGTGATCCTTCAATGACTGTTTAAACCCCCAAGAAAAAAATAAAATAAAATAAAATAAAATAAATGCCCAAGAGGGAGTATAGTTTGGAATGTGTCATGGGTCTTCTTCAACCTTGGTCAGCTACAGGGAATCATCGTGGACCTGAATGCCAGCTACCTAGGGATTCAGTTCAAGCTACCTTCACCCCTCTTCTGGGTATGGGTGTATACATTCTATGGTTGGGTTATATTGGTAGATGGTTGACAACAAAGCTAGCAAATATGCTGTGCTTTCTCTACAACTGTGGGTGGATCTCAGGGGCTCTGCCTTTGTTTACTTTGGGAAATCTTTATTTTTCTCTAGGTTTTCCTGTTGAGTTGAGGACAGAAGTGAATTTCCTGGAAAACTTCTCAGAATTCTAATAAAGCTGAGCTTCCTATCTCACAAAAACTATTATTAAATTCAATGACAAAATGATGTATGAGAAAAACATCCAGATACTTTGGGAGATACTCTGATGCATAGCTGTAGGGAAGAAGTGCTTTTAGTGCTTGGTTATAAGAACTTAAAATTGTAGTTTCATCTCACAGAGATGGGATCAGGGAGAGAGGGAAACAATAGGTCCTAATTCAAATTCCAGAGACTCTCACTGTTCTTGACAATTTTCAGTGCATTTTTTTTATTAGTGTTTCTTAATTTTCTACATGCCTTTAGGGAAATTTCCAGTGACTTTTTTGTGTGCATGTACCTTCAGAATCAAACCCAGGATCTTGCATACGCAAAGCAAGCTCTACCCTTCTACTGAGCTACAGCCTCAGTCCCCAAAATTTAATTTTCAAATTAATTCCTATAAATTTTGCTAGACAGAATATCCATAGAGTTGACACTGTTATGCAAGAAACTCATAAAATTTGATTTTTGTAACAAATAAAAGGGTATAAGAAATACATCAAAAGAATTATTTGCAATTTACGTAATTATATGATTGTATATTGTCTTTTAGCTTCTTTTAAAGTGATTTTGCATAATATCAATAAAAAATTCTTAGCATAGTTGTTACTACTTCCTCTACATTTAATTTTTACAGTGATTTAATGACATAGATGTCTTATGTTTATTGCACACTGCTTTAAAAACAGCAAGCTATTAAATATTGAATCTAACACTACTCAAGTTTACTTCTCTTCATAAGCTACTGGAAATTATCTGGCTATTTAAAAATGTAGATTCACTTCATTCATTTCTTTCTAATACTAACACACCCACATTAGCATTTACAAACCTGAAGTCCTTTAAGGTCACTGATCTATCTTCGGTGTTTAAAAAGCAATTTAGCTTCTTGACAATAGCATTAGCATTCTTTGTTTGATATTAATTTTTATACCAGAAGTTATCAAGTACTGTACGAATCTCTTTTTCTCTTAAAAGTATTGAAATTTTCATTGTACATTACGTTGAGTAGTGCAAAGAAAAAAACTGGTCTGTTATTGTATACTATTGTTTTAGTAGCTATCTGCTGTTCCTGAAACTTACATGGCATGAAAATATTTTATTTTTATTTCATGTTAATTTCCCAAGAATACAATTTTAAAAATACTTGTATCATGTATTTGAAATTTGATAATGAGCTGTTCAATGGGACTGGGTTTTTTTTTCTTTCTCTTCCCCTCTTCTGCCCTGATGTTTTCTCCATTCCATTACTCTTTTTTTCTTCTCACACTTAAAAAATTAGTTTAGTTTACAGTGCTATATAATTTTCATTTGTTTACTTAAAAGGGCTTGACTGTTTAGAAGCTGGTCTTTAAAAAATTTAAGCCTTAGTAGAAAATTAGCATGGCTATTACTTATGACTGAGAAAAAAAGCCTGCATTGTTATTCTCTTCAAATAAGATATTAACAATTCTTGAAATAAATGGCTAAGTTCTTGTTCATGATGTATATGTACACATGTGCACATCCACACTCGCTTATTACGTGTCTTAGAATGTTCGCAAATCATTGAATTGAAAATATTTACCATGCCATACTCCGAATTTCCTGAAACAATTTCAGAATGCCTTTCTTTGATGTGTGAATACTGCTGGATATTTATATTAATATCAAAATCCAGATAATAAAATGTTTGTTATCTCTAGGTACACTTTGTACAACTACAATGATCGTCAAATATTTGGAAGGTGGTATAACTTGGAGGAAATCTAGTATTCAATGTGTTGAACTTTGAGAAAAAATTGTCTTAACAGCAGCGAGGATTGCTCATATATGAGCAGCCGGTCACATTGGTTAACACTACGATGGTTTGAAATTCATTACAAAATGAAATCATTTCCAATTTTTTTTTCTCAATAGAATAGAATTTTTAATTCATTTAGTACAGGGTCTATAGGGTCTCACTGCACAGATCAGACTCATACTGATTCTTCTGTTTTCAGTCTCCCAAGCACTGGGATTACCCGCTCAGTAGTCTCAGTCACCATCTCAGAGTGTAGCTGTGGCAGGACCCATACACAGCAGCCAGCATCAAACCCGGCTGCTATGCTCTGCCTAAGCAGATGCTTTAATCTATTGAGCTCTCTGGCCAGCCCAGAATTGAATTCTGAATTGCAAAGATTTCTCCATTATTCTTATGCATGCTAATTGTATCATGTTTCTTCATGCATATTAACTGAACATCCAAGGTAATCATTCGCAAAACAATCATGTATAAACACATGGGGCAGGGCCTTGGGTTTGATTGACAGGCCTGCAGTACCGGCCCCGCCCCCAAGGTGTGCTTAGGCAACAATTGAGGATAGGTTTGGTGGTGTGAGCCTGCAGTCCAAGCTCCTGGCAGGCTGTAAACAGGTAGATCACTATGAGTTCAATCTAGTTGTGAGACCCTGAACACCGTGTAGACCCTTTCCTAAAACAAAAAAAATGTATAAAATATTGTGATGGGAGCCAGAGTGAATATGAAATTGGATGTCCTACTCAGAAAGATCTTACACAACAGAGAAACAAGCCCCAAGCATCATAATCAGTGAGAAAAAGGCAGTTTCAAGTACAATAATAGAATGACAACTTCTGTTATGCATTCTTAGTATTTCACAAAAAAAATAATAAAATTCAGTAACACATTAAATTATGTAATTTTTCTTTTGGAACATGAAAAAGAAATGGTCAAACATGAAAGTATTTGACTATATTTACATTAGTAACAAATTGTGGAACTGAAAGTGATTTTCACTTGCTTCTCTCTAGAGTATTCTGTTCTTAGAAACAGATATATAGTTTTTCCACTGTTTCATGGTTATTATTCCTGTAAGTTTCTTTTGGGAAAAATATATCACTTTGAAGAAAACACATGAAAACTTTCCAACAATTTCTCATTTCCAATGAGTTTATTGCTTTTCTTTGATACACTTTTCACATCACATTCCTTCACCCTTAATTTATTTTTCCCTGAATACCAGTTGTCTAAAAGAAAGATTATAAGGGCATATTAGAAGATCCAGTTAAATGATTTATAGCTAGTGCTCAGAAGCCCTTACTCTCTTGAATAACATGTTAGTCCAGTGTTTCATAATAATGTTTCAAAGTCTACAACTACCATTTCCATGCTGCATCTACCACTGGCACTCTTCCTTTGAAAGCTTAGCACCTTCATTCTCACTCAAAGTGGCATAACCTCATCTGACTCATCATTAGATAAAATAGCAGTATGACAATACTTATCCAAAGGCAATTTGTTTCTCTTTCTGCTCTTAGTGCAAAGTGTTCTGAGTGATCCTTCTTAATAATCTGTCTGATTCAACAAAGTGAAGTGGTCAACAGTACAATACATTTTTAAAATTGAAACTGCTTCACTTCAGAGTATACTCAAATTAAAATGTCTATTAACATAAAAGAGAAAAGCAAAAGCTATTAAAAAGAGATGATTGTCAAAAATTTACGACATATTTTAAAACTAAAAGTAACAAGCCTTAGCAAATAGTCGAAACTTCACAAAACATTTGATCCAGATTGGTATGGGTCAAATCGCACACGACCACTCACAATTCATAAACTAAATCCCAACTCCCAGAATGTCAATGTGTCTAATTTTGGTGTTAGGTCCTTTAAAGTCAATTAAGATAATATGAGTCATTGAGGTGTGTGAGAGCAACCACAAGCCCACTGGAACATACTTCTGACCAGGCCCCAGGTCCTGAAAGAGTGTGGGCCTGCCCGCTCTCTGGGTCCTGCTTCCCACCAGTGACCAGGCTCCACTTGTGTGGGAGACTGCCCACCTACCTGCCAAAACCTCCTCCATCAGACAGGCATGCTGTGGAACCCTGCAGGAGAACTCCTTGCAGAGAGTTGGGGTGATACACAATTAGCTAATCCTGGAGCAGAACATCTTGCCAGAGGGGCACAGCAAGTTCACTTCCACTGGCTGCAGCAGGAAAAAGAAGAGCACAGCAGCCACATCCAAACCACAACTATCTGGAAAAGTTTGAATTTGGTAGATCCTATGAGAGCATCCTCTTTTTCTCTTTTTAGCAACAGAGGGATCAACAGGTAATTTTGGTGATCTAGACTACATGGAAGACTCCAAATACATCAAGGGGAGGAGATCATACAGAACTTAGAGGAACCAATTTAAATACAAATTCTTAATTTAAAATATACTTAGCTATACAGTCATGATTGCTTTTATGGTCTAAAATAAAAACCAATTAGTTATAAAAATTTGTCAACTGCTAAATCTCACTACCAATTATTACTGTTACCAATTGTAGCTCTGCAATAGAAAACTGTAACTTTTAGGTAATAATATCAGTAGGCACTAAAGTAATAACCACATCAGAGGTCTACACCAAAGATCAGAGAACAGTGTTACATAAAATGACAGAGAGAAAGATCAAAATTCATTCTCAGGCCGAAGCCAAACCAGAACAAATACAGAAGATGCTAGCACAGAAGAAATTGGAAATTGCAAACCTGAAATCTCTGAAATAATAGCATATGAAGTAAACAAACAACTGTAGAAAGGTATAGAGGAAATTAGATCAGGAATTATCTCTGAAAAGAAAAAGAAATGATAATTACAATGAAAGAATTAAGTGTTTCAAACGAAGATGCTAATAAACAAAATAGAGAACAGAAAAATGATATAATCCTTGAATGAGCAATACAGGAAAGATATAGAATGGGGTAAGCAGATGCAAAAAGGATATGCAGGAAATTAAAATCTCAATCACAAGCTGGCAAAGAAAAGTAAAGATAGAGTTTCAGACTTTGAAGACACTATTGCACCCTAAACTGGTTTAATGACAATGGAGTGCTCATCTTTAACAGGTCCAGACAAAAAAGGAAGAGGTATACAAAGGAAGAATCATGATGTGTGTGTATAAACAGTACAGTTAGGATAAATATACCAAGCTTCTGCATAATTCTATGAGAAGCAAGATTTGCACTAAAAGTGGTTGGACAGATATTATGTTGGCTTCTAGTACTATGGACAAACATTAGGGAGATAACAAGGTAGAGAGTATTAATTATTGAATATGTGATATAATTCAGCTATTAAAAATAAGATAAGTATATAGCTACACTCTCTTCATTCACTGATTAGAGACATCTGCTATAATAATGTCTGTAAATATATCATGTATGCACCTTGTACAACACCAAAAAATTATGAAAACATTTTGCAATATATTGATTTATTGCTGTCCTGTTAACTTGTCTTGAGACTGTGTCATTATTATTTGTTCTTCAATTAAAAATTTTTAAAAAATAAAGATAAAGGACCCCCCCCAAAAAAAAGAAAAATCCTAGGCTTGGAGAAGAAATATGTTCAAATTTTTACAATGCATACAAAGTTCTAAATTCATAAACTATCATATATTATTAGAAAATGTATTAGATAAATCTGTTTAAATACCATATTTAAGTGAAAAAGTAGACATTAACTTGAATTGATGAAATAAATAGGAAAAGTAAAACAAACATGTAAGACTCATATTTCTTAATTTTGTGAATGATTAAAATATCTTGCAATCAATTGTTATAAATGGGAAAGAAGAAAAACATACATGAACAGAAGAGTCCATTTTTATTAGTAGTAAAAAATATCTGTTTTTTAACAAAAAAAATACAAGACATAAAATGAGGTAATAGTCTGCCACAGGACAAAGCAATCATCAAAGTCAAACTGAGATGGAACACAAAAGTTGTGGTTATTTTACTATAAATTTTAGATAACTGTACTTAATATTTTAAAGACCAATTTTGGAACTCATAGACAACTTGCAGCATTACCTGTTTAATTCTGTTAACTAATCAGAAGTACAAGTGAAATTCTAGTGGAAATGTTGGAAACGACTCAATAGAAATGCTGAGGATGAACCCAGAATGTTCATTAGTAGACGCAATACACCTGAATAAATTGCCAGTTAAGTTTCCCCTCTAACATTAGAATTAAGATAAAGGTGGTCAGTCTCTCTCACTCTTCTTCTTTCTTTCCTTTTTATTTTCATTATTATTATTATTTTGATTATATGTTTGGTGCAGAGTTTCACTACACAGCTAGGACTCTTAGTGATCCTCCTGGTTTCATATTCTCCCCAGCACTGGGATTATAGGCACAGGCCAACACATCTGGACTTGGTCACCGGTTCAGCACGCCCCAGGGTGGGGTCAGAGCGGAATGCGATATCCTTGCGCTTGCCTAAGTCTACTACTATCTTGCCAGGCCTCTCTCCCACTATTCTTTAAAGTCTTGGTCAGAAAAATAATTTAAGAAAAAATATTTGGGGATGGGGGTGATAACCCAGTGTCATAAACACTTGCCTGGCAAGCTCAGGCACTTCGATCTCTAGCACTGCAAGAAAGTATATATAGATCAGAACAAAAATGATGAAAATAATTCAAATTTATAGAAGACTTGACATTTACTTATAAATGTGCAATCTAAAAACCCTATTAGATCTAATATATTTAGGAATGCTGCAGGAAAGTACAGAAATTAAGTTAGATTTCTGATTACTGCTATGAAGAAGTGAAAAATATTATTGTAGTAACATGTGAAAATGTATAATATGAAGAAAAATGACATAATAAGCTATGTAATGGACAAGGCTCTTACAGAATCTAGATGTTGATAATTATAAACACTAAATAAAAGATCAATCCTGTTTCAATAAATGAGTAATTATATTGAGTTAATGTATTGGAATATTCAACATCTTGCTGTGCCAATACTCTGCAGGATGATCTATAAAGTGGTTGTAAACCAAGTATAATTTCTTGTTCATGGTATCTACCAATTTATCTTAACTTTATATAACAAAGAACAGTAACCAAAAATAGCATACAGAAAAACACATAATTTCTGATTTTATGTCCACTAAACATTCAGTAAAGACAGTGACCACACCCAGATTACACTTCGTGTTGCGATGCCTTTCTGTCTTCAACTCAAAAAGCACTTTTTTTTTGTTCTGTTGAGCATGTACATCAGTGCCCTTGACCACCACACAGCTTTCGGTACTTCAGACTACACGGGTCTTGTGGCATTGTCCTGAAGCCCCAGAGCAACATCAGGTAGACTGCCCTGTGTTAGCTGCCTGAAGCAACCATGGCAAACCAAGGTTCACTACTGAAAGTAATATTTCTCTGTCTTCTTATGTATATTACTTTTAACCAAGTATAGACTTGTTGAATTTTCCTTAGAATCGTCAATACTACGATACAGTGGGAAGAAGTGTTTAAACTTCTATTTCTAGTGAATGCCATTGTGATGATGATCTATATTATTTTCTATGTAGTTAGAATCCTTGCTAGCATTGGTAGCTATGTAACAACATCAATGCATTAGGTCTGATAATTGTACTATGTGTATGTTCAGTGTTTGTATTAGCATTTTGACATCAAGTTGGGCAGAGTACACAGAACATTTCTGCACTATTTTTTTACAATTTTTCTCAAACTGTATTTTTTGAAAAAAAATTAAAAGTGGATATTTATACATAAAAGTAAAGAAACAAAGGACATATTCCATGCATATAGTAAACAAAAGATATCTGATATTGATATCAAAGTAAAATAATCACAGTTCAGGGAAAATTAGCAGAGATAACAGCATTCTTTTTCAAGTGCTCCAACTTTGTCAGTTTTGTAAATATTTCAGAATCAATGAAAAGAATATTTTGAAAGGATTTATATATAAAGGTATACCAATGAACATCTAAAAAGACTAAACTTAAAAATGCTTACATTCTCAAGATAGACAATATATAAATTCTTTTTTTTATTTATTTTTATTTTATTAAAATACAAATGTCAATCAGACAGTTTCAAGACACCTTAACCATACAGATTCAATGAATTAATACATTGCAAACTGTTTTCATAACGTTTTGGTATTGTACAAGGTGCATACATGACATTATATTTACAGATATTATTTTAGCAGATATCTCTTATCAGTGAATTGAGTGTAGTTGCTTACTTATCTTATTTTTTTATACCTGAATTATATCAAAAATTCAATAATTATTTACAGAGTGGATGATCATAGTACTAAAAGCCGACATAATATCCTGTCCAACCACCATTAGTGCAGCTCTTGCCTATCATAGAATTATGTAGAAACACAGCGTTATCTATCCCAGCTGTACTGTCTATACACACACATCGTGATTTTTTTCTTTCTACAACCCTTCCTTTGTCTATACCTGTCAAAAGTGGGCACTCCATTGACATCCAACTAACTTAGGTGTTTGAACTCAACAACGCAATCCAACACAGTCCAGCATTCTACAACCATAGTGAGTTATTCAAAGAAATTGTCGACCATATCCATTTATATCTCAGCTTAATATAATGGGCTCACGATGTATACTTCATTTTTATACTTTTCTGCTGGATGGTTAAGACCTAGGTAGATCAAGACTTATATACCAACACAAGAACTTTATATTTCCTATGTAGTCATTGAAGTCCTCTCAGGGTTTATCTTGTAGTCCTGCACATTATTCTGTAGTTCCATTGTCTGTGTCATCCATGTGGATGAGTCACGGCCAATGCTTGACCAGATTGCTCTCTGTGAGAGCTTGAGAGAAAGTTTTCTCTCCATGTGACTCTCCCTAGGCACATTATAGAACTTTGATCTCTTTCCTCTGTGGCTCCATAATCTCCTTGTTCAGAAAATTTGGAGCTCACCTGAGTTTCATGATGTTGTAGTACAGGTTCTCCTATGTCCTGAGTCTTCACTGACCTTGAAAGGCTAGGGCCAAAATGTTGGCTGGCCTTGTGGCTCTTCTATTTCCCTAACTCTGACTTGTGATCTTAGGTTGTTAACCATCCAGAAGAAAAGCTGATTAGTATCCTGCAGCATATGCCATTCACTTTGCCTTATCTGACGCAAGTGATTTTACTTGTTGTACGTTTCCTTTTGTATTTCTGCTTTTCGCTTGTTATACTAGGGAGACTATATGATATTTACACATGTGTGTCTGGTTTATTTCACTTATGAGTATATGTTCAAGTGGCATCCACTTCAGTATAAATGCTTCAAACTTACCATTCTTAATAGCTGAGTAATACTCCATTATATAGAAATACCACATCTTTTTCAACCATTCCTCATGTGATGGACATCTTGGTGGAATACATTAGAAGATGCAGAGGCATCTACAAAAACACTCAGCCATCTTATCTTCGACAAAGGGGCTACACAAGCTCACTGGAAGAAAGATAGCCTCTTTAACAAATGGTGCTGGAAAACATGGCTTTCTACATGCCGAAAACTAAAACTTGACCCAGCTCTATCACCGTGCACTAAGTTGAAGTCAAAATGGATTAAAGATCTAAATATTAAAACAGAAACACTCAGTCTCCTGGAAGAGAAAGTAGGAGGAACTCTTGAAGACATAGGGGTAGGTAAAGAGTTCATAAACAAACATATATTCACACGGGAAGCTCTTGAAAGAATCAAAAAATGGGATCAACTCTTCTTAAAGAGCTTCTGCATGTCAAAAGAAATTGTCAACAGAATGAAAAGACAACCCACAAACTTTGAAAAAATCCTAACTAATAAGCAATCAGACAGAGGTCTACTGTCTAGAATTTATAAAGAACTAAAATATAACAGGGCCCTCAAATTTAAAGACCCAATTCAGAAATGGGCATCTGAGATGAATACATACTTCTCAGAGGACGAAATTAAAGAAGCGAACAAATATATGAAAAAATGCTCCACATCGCTAGCCATTCATGAAATGCAAATAAAAACAACACTGAGATATCATCTCACTCCAGAAAGAATGGCTATCATAAGGAAATCAACCAACAATAAATGTTGGATAGGTTGTGGAGAAAAGGGAACGCTTCTTCACTGCTGGTGGGAATGTAGACTGGTACAACCATTGTGGAGGTCAGTGTGGAGACTCCTCAAAAGAGTAGGACTAGAAATCCTATTCAAGCCGGCTATCCCCCTACTGGGAATTTTCCCAAAGGATCTCGATACATTGTATCATAGAGATATATGTGTACCTATGTTTATAGCAGCGCAATGTGTGATAGCAAAATATATAAATTCTTGATGAAGATATGCAGAAATTAGAACTTTCATATATTGTTGGGGAAAGCAAAATTTAACCTTAGTGTAGATATTTTGGAGCCCATATTTTAATTCCTCATGAAGTTAAACTTGCACATAGTGTACAAGGTAGTAAAGCCACTCCAAGGTATATACAAAAGGCAAATGGATATAAGTGTGCCTCAGAATACCAGTAAATTGCAACATTGTGCACAATAGACAAAAACTGAAAACTGGACAAGATGTTTTAACAATTGAATAGATAACAATTTGTGGCATACATGATCAATAAAAAACAGTCCACAGGTGGAATGGACAACTACTAGGAGGCTAGTGGATTCATTGAGAACTAATAATATTAAGTTGAGGAAGATGTGATGGAAAAAGTTCCCTATATTACCAAAGCCACAGATGAAGCAAATATATCTATGAAAAGAAAATAAAAGCACAAACCATAACAAATGACTCATTGTGCTGATTCATGTAACATCTAAAAAGAATTATGGTGTCCCTCCCAGGAGTAGAAATGGACTTTTCAAACTTTCTTCCTAATTCAAATAAATAGGAGCAAATAGAATACAAAAATAGTACTTGATACTTCAAAAACCTAACAAAAATAAAATTTTAATTATATTTTAGAGCTCTCGTATGTGTGTTTACTGTAGGTTTGTTTAATTATTACTAAGTATTAATAAAATATTCACATATTATTACATATTATGTCTCACTCTGTAAATTCTTAGAGCAAAATAATAAGCAAGACACTAGTTCTGACTGGGGAGATAACTTGATGGTCTAAGTACCTGCCTGGCAAGGACAAGGACCCAGGTTTTACCCTTAGTACCGCATGCCGAGTCAGCTCTACACCATGCCAACCACTGAAACTGGGTGAGGTGGCACACTCCAATAATCCTAATGTGTGGGAGGCTGAACATGGTGATCACTATGAGTCTGAGTTATGTGGTGGGACCTTATATTAAATAAAGAAAAAACAAACAAGCAAATAAATAAATAACACAAAAAAGGCACTAGTTCCCTTATTTCTTCTAGCTTTTCATTTAATTAGAGAGGCATGTTTATCCATTTTCTTTTTCTTTCTCCCTATCCCCTCTATTTCCCCAAGTACCTCTCTGAATCTCTCTAATACCTACAAATTATATACGAAGAGATATAACTTTTGAGCACTTTTAATGAATCCACATGCCAACTAGACTTGAAATCTTCTAATCTTAGGATAGAGCTTTCATTCCCTATCATTATGTAGATTTTTAGGTTCCCTGAGGATGAGCAAATAGAAATGAAAGCACTGGGTTCATCTTTCCATGCCTAATGAACTCCATGAATTCAACAAGAATGTCTAGAGAAGAGATGTTAGAGGCAGATATATGTTTGTTTGAGTGTCAACTATTGATTGAAATGGTAGGGATGAAACCTCAAACCCAGAACTTAGATAGAATTGATTTATGTCACTTCATCAATAGAAAAGGTGAAATTTCTTTTATTAATGACCCACAAATTTAATATCATTTCTATTTGAGCTATAGACTATTTCTGGGTCTTAAGGAAACTACTTTAATGTTATTTTGGGCTTCAAATAACATTAATAAATGTTATTTGAAGCCCAAAATTAATTCAGGCTACCAAGATCTAAGTTAAAATATCATTTGAATATATAAATTTCTGAAATTCTCCTGTTTTTTAATATTAGATAAATGTTGAAAAATAATTATTTGTAATTCTCTATGTGTAAAATGTCAACATACCAACAATAAAATATAACCTAGTCTTTCAACATATATTCATTTTTCTTACTCTAGCAAAAAAAAAAAAGCTGACATACTCCTACTATTCAGTAAGCTTATCTAATATATGACTAGAAATACAATTGTTTTCTTTCATTTGCTTAAATCTATATGGCCAAAATATTAATCTCTTTCTTCTGGAAATATCAAATCAACGGTTCAATTATTAGTGGTATTATGAATTTTTATAATGTAATGTCAGAGCCTTAATAGAATAATAAAAATGCCCTGAAATTTATTATACCTCAGAAACTTATAAAATAATCTAACTCTGACTTAAAACATCTTGCAGGGCTGGGGAGATGGCTCAGGGCTGGCAAGATGGCTAGTACAATAGGCACTTCCCTGGCAAGCACAAGGGGCTGAGTTCTATACCCGGTTCTAAAAAAAAAAAAAAAAAAAAAGGTACATATCACTGTAGCAAAATAGAAAATAAAGTAACTTATCCTAAAATTTATTTTTAACCACAAAAGACCTAGAATATCAAAGGAATCTCGGACAATAAAGACAAGGCAGGAGGCATCATAATTCCTGACTTGAAATTATACTAAGCCACTGTGATAAAAATCAAGATGGTATTGGCAATGAAACAGACCTGAAGATCAGTGGAATACATTAGAAGACACAGTGGCATCTAAAAACCACTCAGCCATCTGATCTTCAACAAAGAGGCCAAGCAAGCCTACTGGAAGATAGCCTCTTTAACAAATGCTGCTAGAAAACCTGGCTTTCTACATGCTGAAAACTAAAACTTGACCCAGCTCTATCACCATGCACTAAGCTAAAGTCAAAATGGATTAAAGATCTGAACATTAAAACAGAAACACTCAATCTGCTGGAAAAGAATGGAGGAGGAACTCTTGAAGACATAGGGGTAGGTAAAGAGTTCATGAACAAACATATATTTGCATGGAAACACTTGAAAGAATCAAAAACTGGGATCAACTCTTCCTTGAGGAGTTTCTGCATGTCAAAAGAAATTGTTTCACACAGTGAAAAGACAACCCACAAATTTTGAAAAAATATTACCTAATAAGCAATCAGACAAAGTTCTGCTGTCTAGAATATATAAAGAACTAAGATATAGCAGGGCCCTCAATTTTTAAAGACCCAATTTAGAAATGGGCATCTGAGATGAATACACACTTCTCAGAGAAACAAATTAAAGAAGTGAATAAATATATGAAAAAGTGCTACACATCGCTAGGCATCCGTGAAACGCAAATTAAAACAGCACTGAGATACCATCACACTCCAGAAAGAATGGCTGTTGTAAGGAAATCAACGAACAACAAATGTTGGAGAGGTTGTGGGGAAAAAGGAACACTTCTACATTGCTGGTGGGAATGTAGACTGGTGCAACCATTGTAGAGATCAGTGTGGAGACTCCTCAAAAGAGTAGGATTGGAAATCCCATTCAAGATGGCTATCACCCTACTGGGAATTTTCCCAGAGGAACTGAAAACATTATATCATGGTGATATATGTGTACCTATGTGTATAGCAGCATAATTTGTGATAGCAAAAGCTTGGAAACAACCAAGATGTCTGTCACATGAGGAATGGTTGAAAAAGATGTGGCATTTCTATAGAAGATGCCATTTGAACATATACTCATAAGTGAAATAAAAGAGGCACACGTGCAAATATCATATTGTCTCCCTAGTATAAGAAGTCAAAAGAAGAAATACAAATAGAAATGCACAACAACAATTAAAAAGAATTGAGGCAGATAGGGTAAACTGAACTGCATATGCTGCAGGGTACTAGTCTGCTTTTCTTCTGGATGGTTAACAACCTAAGTTCACAGATAAAAATTGGAGAAATAGAAAAGCTGCAAGGCCAGCCAACATTTTGACTTCAGCCTTCCAAGGTCAGCGAAGACTCAGTGCATAGGAGAATTTGTACTGTAACATCATGAAACTCAGTTGTGCCCCAAATTTTCTGATCAAGGAAATTATGCAGCCAGAGAAGAAAGAAATTGATGATCTATAGTATGCCTGGGGAGGGTCACATGGAGAGAAATCTTTCTCTCAGGCTCTCACAGAGAGCAAACTGGTCAAGCATTGGCTGTGACTCATCCACATGGATGACACAAACAAAGGATCTACAGAGTAAGGTACAGGATTACAAGGTAAACCCTGAAGGGACTTTCCTGACCTCTTGAGAAATAAAAGCTACATTTTTTGGTATATAGGGCTCAATCTATCTTGGTCTTAGCCATTCAGCAGATAAGTATAAAAATGTGGTATATAACCATAATAATAAGTTTAGCATAAATGGCTACAGTCAACAACTTCTTCAGATAACTCACTATTATTTTGGAATGCTGGATTGTGCTGCCGAGTTCAGACACCTAAATTGGTTTAATGACAATGGAGTACTCATCTTTGACAGGTGTTTCCAATATTTGCCTATCGTAAATTGCACTGCTAGTATAGTTTTAATAATTTTTGTACATAAAGATGCAGCTGGAGACTATATTGTTAAGTAAAATAAATCAGATGCATGTGTGCAAACATTATTGTTATGTTGCTGGTCTGAGAACCCGAAAGAATAATGAAAATCTCAAAGGTACAACAGATGATTGTAAGTGAAGGAAAGTGTTCAACTGCAAGGAAAACCTGGGATGAGGAAAATAGCAAATGAAAAAAGGGAAAAAGCCATTTGGAGACTAGTTTGGATAATTGTATTGTCAATTTCTTCTGCCTTTTGGAAAGGAGCAGTTAATGCTTAATTTTTTTCTCATATTCCTTTGAATTTCTTACAACTTCCTTATGATTGTTTTACTTTTTGTTTTTGTTGTCTTTAAACAAATCTTACACTTTTATCTGTGGTAATCTGAACCACTAGTTGGAGTATAGCACTATGTAATACAGCAACCATTGTTGAATTCCCATTACATTGTTTGGTTAAATCTTATATTGTTCTTGATGCTTTTTTTTTTTTAACTTTAAACCACTACTCATATTTAACAAATAAAAGAAACAGAGAAAATGATAGAGAGACAGAAACAGACAGACATAATGAAAGTAGAAGGTACTATTAGACAAAAGAAAAAAAAAAGAACAAGGGATATGTGAAAGAAGAACAAGGGGGAACAGAGGGGTGTTAGTATGTTCTGTATACAAAAATCTAATTATGAAACCTGTTACAGAATTACCAGCACTGACAAAAAGCCAAGCACAATAATACTATTATATGCTACATTTATGTCAAGATTGAAACACAGAAAATTAATCTGTGGTTGTAGAATTCAGGCCAGTGGTTACTTCCAAGTATAAACTTCCAAATATGAACTTTGAACATATAGCAGATTGCTTTCTTGACAGTTAAAAATGTTTCATATTTTAATAAATTTCTGAGTGATACAGTGTTTTCATCTATCAAAACCTATACAACTTAATACTTAACTTTGGACATCTATTTTACTGTATGATAAAAAATTGGCATCACCAACATCTGCATTTCTCCTTCCCTTAATTCTGGTTACCTTCCTCTTCTCCTTCCCTTCTATGAACATTATTTTATTATTGTGCTTTATTAAAGGATGTAGAGCTTAGTGTTTTTTAAAATGATTAAATGTTGTTTCTTGTCCCAAAAATGTAATTATGGACTCACAATTGTTACCTATGCAATATTTAGCTCCTTAATTAATCTGCCAATTAATTTTATTTCTAAAAATATAATAATTTACACAAATACGTTTATTCAGTTTAATCATAATGTTTTATTTGGACTCCAGCTTCACATTACCATCGAAAGTCCTTCTATAAGGACTTCCTTTAATATTCTGTTTGGATCATGTTCGTGTTCATAAAGGAAAAGTCAGTCTCATAACACTAGTATGTTTATTTTAATAGAAAATCATATTGCTTTAGTAGAGCTCCACATTATTTATACATACTAGAAATGTAGTGGTTCATTTTACTTTACAATGTATATCAATCAAATCTATCCTAAAAATGGGAAGGTTCTCCAAATGAGATAGCCAATAGTTGGATGCCTATTTTGTTCTAATAAAAGAAATATAAATGTAACTTTTTATACATGCACAGAAACACTAAACTGTTCCATGAAAGGAAGGGATTATTTATAAAGCTTAACTTGATAAGTGAAGAAAACAGAAATTTTAAAACGTGATAATTAAATTTATATTGAATGCTGTATTTAAAAATTTACGTCAACTACCTTTCAGATTAAGATTAGAAAGATGCAATTCAAATTATATTTTATGATATTATTTAAAAAAGCACATACTGAGCCATCTTATAAGGACAAGTACAAGTTAAAATTAAAATATTACAGGAAACAAGTTTGATTTATCCCAGGTGAGATGGTGTCTTTCTCTTATTTTTTAGATCATAAATTTAGGGTCAAATAAATAGCTCAATGGATTAAAGAGTCTGCAAGCAGGCAAAGGGGCCAGGGGCTCGGTCCCTGGGTCTGCAATGCTGGTCCCGCCCCCAGGGTGTTCTGAGAGGGCAATTGAGACTGGGAGTGGTGGCACATACCTGCAATCCCAGCTCCTGGGAGGCTGTAAATGGGTGGATCACTACCATATGATTTAGTAGTGAGATCCTGAACACCCTGTAGACTCTTCTCTAAAAATACAAGAAAGAAAAAGAGCATACACTTTGAAAAATGGTAATTATCTAGATGTATTCTTTATGTGTCCGTTTGAGATATGTTTAAATGTTTTTTAAAGCTAATTAACCCTCTTGCCAACTTTAGAAACCAGGAATACTCGCCTCTCAGTCCTAACTCAGAATCCATTTGGTTGGAATCATTCAGGATGATAAAGCCATTGTGCCCCAATTTCTATGAGTTTTTAGGAAGCCAACTTCATCTGGCACCTGACCCTGACTTCCAGTCCTTCCTCTTTTCATAAATATAAATGTATTCTCCCTTCCATAGAAGAAATCAAACATAAATAGTCACCAGGTTAATTTAGTATGGACTATCTAGGGAAAAAAATGATGCTCTTGGGTCCTCATAATTGACGACTGTAATTTTTTATCTCAAAAAATGTATACAATGGATTATATCTGGTTGGCTATGTAAAACACTAGAATATCTTTGCGCCTTTGGGATCCTTTTAAGTGGAATAATCTTGAAGAACATAAGAATCTGTTTTAATGCTTATTCAGTAATAAAACTTTTATCCTCAACTACTTTTTGCAGAGATGATGGCTGCATTAACAAGGCTTTTTTTTTAATTTCTATTTTTCTAACACTTTGCACTCTAGATTTCGATATTTCTCATGACACATAGTAAGGATATCTCACACACAGGAGAATTGGTGTATCTTTGGAGGCATTATCTACAAGGGTGTGTTCTTGCCCCTGAATCCACCTTCCATTTTGCTTCTCAGCTTCCTGGTTCCCTTCTCTTTGCTTCCTAGTTCCACAGCTTTAGTAGCTGTCCTTTGTTCAGGCTCTTCCCCAAAGCTACTTTTTTGACTTGAAATCAGTTCCATATGGAGTGAAACAATGAGCCAAAAAAAAACTTTCTTCTTTAAAGAAAAAAGAGAAGGAAGGAAGGAAGCAAGGAAGGAAGGAAGGAAAGAAGGGAAGAAGAAAAGAAAGAAAGAAAGAAAGAAAGAAAGAAAGAAAGAAAGAAAGAAAGAAGGAAAGAAAGAAAGAAGAAAGAAAGAAAGAAAGAAAGAAAGAAAGAAAGAAAGAAAGAAAGAAAGGAAGGAAGGAAGGAAGGAAGGAAGGAAGGAAGGAAGGAAGGAAGGAAGGAAGGAAGGAAGGAAGAAGGAAGAAGAAAAGAAAGAATTGACATTCAAAATTGGGAGCCAGGGAGATAGTCCAGCAGCATAAGTGCCTGACTGGCAAATTCAAGGGCCTGAACTGGATCCCAGTAGCAAAAACTAAATAAATAATA
Source organism: Ctenomys sociabilis (assembly GCA_004027165.1). Classification (NCBI taxonomy): domain Eukaryota; kingdom Metazoa; phylum Chordata; class Mammalia; order Rodentia; family Ctenomyidae; genus Ctenomys; species Ctenomys sociabilis. The sequence continues at coordinate 74,151 of PVKA01004918.1, read as the reverse complement.
AAAAATTTTAAAAAGGCATGAGACACCTCATAAAATATCAAAACACCAACATGGAACTAATCATTGGAAAAATATTAAGATATTAACTTCTTGGTATTGAAATTTTCCTAATATGGACAATAAATATTGATAAAATATTGTCTAAGTGTGTTACTAATAGTTTTCTACTATAATGCAGGTGCTATATAACAAAAGAAATTCCAAGAAGAATGTGGATTTAGAGTATTTTAGAGTATTTCAAGATTTATTTCTATGGTGAAAAGTAATCTTCCTTGCTTAAGAATATATTCAATGTTCCATAGTGAAAAATTATGAAATTTGTATGATTCTAATTTCCTAGGTATGCCTCCCAGGTCTTCATAATTTTATTTTTTAAAAGCCTTGGAAATCATCTTCAGACTTAGCCACAAAAAGAAACATTTGCATGACTTAAATAGTTTCCTAAGTATTTTAACAGCTATATCTTATCTCCAATGGCAGTTATTATGACAAACTTGAATCTCTCTCAAAAGTCTGGCTGTCCTAGTGTGAGCAGATCAAGTCACTACTTAAAGAAAAAAAAAAGCTAGTCTTAAAGAAATACCTTTAAAAATCTGTTTATAATAATCTGGCTTTCTAATTGGATTTTCCCCTAAATCTCCCCAGTATGGGAAAAAACGCAATTATCTCTCGTCATTTGTCATCAACATGTGAAGAGCTTTCTCCATATGTATTTCCATTTGCCAGATTAAAAGAATAAATCAGTAAAATGTGTAAATTATATACCCATATTGTGGGCAAGCTGTTTTATCATCATAAATATGAGAGTTAATTGAATGTACTTAAGTACATTAAATCTTAGAATGTATGACTCAGGAATTTACATGGTTAGTATTTTCTTATAATTCTATACATTTATTTCTAGCAAAAAGATTTCATATATTTAATCTGAAAGAAAATTAGAATATATACAAATTTTATGCCCTATATGATGCTTTCTAAAAAAGGAAGGGTAATAAATATTTAACAAAAATATAAACATGAAACCAAACAAGATGCAGTTTCAGCAATAATATTGAGCTATGTAATGTATTCCAAGAATTACCCTTCAGAATTTATTCTCTTTTTTTACAATGGCAGAAGTATATGTGATTTTAGGAGGAAGAGAAAATAAATAGTTAGAAATGAATTATTTATTTGTGAAAAATGAGTAATTTTCTGCATTTTTGCTTCCCAGAATAATCTTTTTGGTTTGATTTCTGTTGCTTTATCCAGAAACGCAGTGCTTGACAATTTTAATGCACTGTTTTACTTCACATCAGGTACAGTGTTCCAATAAATATTGCACTATTGAACTAACTTCTTCTACCACAAATTTTGAATATTATTTATATTTTTATTCTAAAGGTGCTTTTGATCCTGATGTACCTAGATTTTACAAAAATATGGATTTTATTTCAAAGATAATGTCAATATGCAAAACAACAAAACATATAATTTCCAAATTTACTTTCTTTCTTAGATCTGTAAATGCCAATATTTTAAATTATTAGTCTGTAATAATTCTGACTTAAAATCTCTTTTCCCATACCACATCATTGAATCAAAATACTAATAAAGAACATAGCTAATGAATATTCAATGCTTATCACATGACATGTATTATTTAAACATTGTACATTAATTAATTTTTTTATTCTCCCAAATACATATGTTTCTAACCAAGATTATTATTCAGATTTGAAATGTAACATGCAGAAGTTTTCAGATATGTCAATGTACTTGTGTAGTGCTATGGTTTATGACTAAATGTCTCCCCCAAACCTCAGTTGTGGGCTTTTAGAGGCACTGAATCTAGAGTTTGCATTTGTTCAATTTCTAGAGTAGGGATTGGGGGTATGAATTCGACAAACTGCTCTAGGGTAGGCAGCTAACATGGAATGTAAGTGAGAAAAGGCTTGCCTACCCACTTTACTCCTGTTGCATTTGATATCTTCTGTGATGTGACACCCTGCCTCAGAGACAACTGACCGTAGACTGAAACCTTCACAGACTTTGAGCTGAGGTGCTGAGCATTTTTTCTCAATAGTAAGATAAAAGTAACTAAGACAACTGGAAAAATAAATTCTCAGAATTCTAGCCAAAGACACTGCTTTTAGCTATTGTTAAAACTGAATTTTAAAAACACTAGTAGACAAGGTGCCAGCAAATTATGTCCCCTGGTAAAATCTGGCCAGCTGCTTGCTCTGTTCCACTCTCCAAGCTAAGATTTTATGACCTTAAAAGAGAAATATACTATTAGTGATGTTTTAATATTAAAATATAATAGAGCAACCAGCCTAAGACAGCAAGGCCAAGTCCACCATCTTCCTCGATCGTGCCCCATGTTCTCCCAGCCACAGCGACCAGCCTGAGACAGTGGGGCGCACTCCAGAGGCCTCTTGGATGATGGCACCAAGCCCTCCCAGTGAGTGGAATTTGCACGACTCGCCCAGCTTTCCAGATTAGTAAATGTGTGGTGAGTCTGAGGGAGAGCCTTTGGCTTCTTCCTGGATGCACTAACCAGATGCCTACCACCAAGCCCTCCAAGCGAGTGATTGGCCTGATACCTCAGGGACCTCTCACCAACTCCCCTGATAACCTGCCCTAAAGCTCGCTGAGTGAGTGGGAATTTCCCAGAATCCCTTGGCATCAAAGTTTGGCGAGTGTGTGGTGAGTAGGAGGGAGAGCCTTTGGCTTGTCCCTGCATGCTCTCCAGAGCCTCAGGCCCCAAGACATCCTAACCAGAGACCTGTCTGAGACATCCGAGACAGACCTAACTGGCAACTCCCCGTAGCCACTGCACCCATGCCCACCATGGGAGCAAGAACTCTCCTGGCACTCAATCCAACCCCACCCAGACTAATGAGTGTGAGGGAGAGCTTCTGTGCTCTCCAGTGCTTCCCTAACCAGGGAACCAACAGAGGGGAATCACAGGAGCTGCAAAAAAAGGAACTGAACACAACAGCTAGATCAAGGCTTAAAATTAACACACTGGCAGCCAAATCTCACTATATGCTAAGGCTATAGCTCCACCAAAGCTCTACACCAAAGGTCAGAGGTCAGTACTATGCAAAATAACAAAGACAAGGAGAAAAATACAATCTCAGGTCTCAAGGCCACCAATAAGTGCAGAGGACAGTAGCTCAGCTGAAATGAATGAAGTAACAGAGACAAAAGGAAGGGAATAACAGCAGAAAGGTATAGAGGAAAACAGACAAGAATTAATTGCTGAAATAAAAAAGAAATATGTGAATACATAGAATCTGAAATAAAGAATCAAATCCAGAAACATCTGGGGAAACCCAATGCTCACTCAGAACAAGTGCAGAGAACACTATTCCAGATGAAATGTATAAATTCACAGTGTCAGAAGCAAAGAAACAACAGCAGAAAGGTCGTGAGGAACTCAAAGCAGAAATAATTTCCCAAATCAAAAAAGAATTTTTTGAAAAAGAAGAATTCATTGAAATCGTATCATCTGAAACACAGAAACAAGTCCAGAAATATACGGAGGTAACCCAATTTGGAAGAAACTCTGCAGAAAATAGATTAATAGCTAGCTCTCAAGAAGACATGGATAAAAAAAATAGAGGATATCAGAAATATGATGGAATCCTGGAATGAGCAATACAGAAAATAAACAGAATGCATGAAGCAGAGTCAAAGAACTATACAAGAACAAAAAATATCAATCACGAGTCTACAAAAACATTTGAGTGAAAGTGAAGACAAAGTTTCAGATCCAGAAGATGGTGATTCAACGAGTGAAAAGATGAGAAAGGATCTATTAAAAACAATGAGAATGCAGGAAAAAATAATACATCACATGCAAGATGACGCCAAAATGAACAATGTGACATTAATTGGCATCAGTGAGAATGAAGAAGTCAATACAAATGACATAAAAAGAATACGGGGAGAAATAATCACAGAAAACTTCCCAAATGTGAGGAAACAAACCAGCATTCAAGTAACTGAAGAATACAGAACACCAAATAAATTCAACCCAACTAATAATGCACTGAAACATACGGTAGTCAAGATCCCAGAAATCCAACACAAGAATAATATACCGAAAGGTGCTAGAGAGAAGAAACATATCACATTTAAAGGAAAACCCTTTAAAATTACAGCTGACTTCGCTATACAAACAATGAAGAGAAGGAGAGCATGGAGCAGATTTCTTCAAGTCCTGCATGAAAAGAAATTCCAGCCCAGACTATTATACTCTGCAAAACTCTCCTTCAAGTTTGATGGAGAAGTGAAATACTTCCATGACAAAAAAAACAACTAAAGAATTTCATGATGACAAAGCCAACCCTACACAGGTTGCTGAAAGATGTTGTAGAGAGAGACCACAATGACCACAACTCCATGAATGAGAATGGAAGAAACCCACTAAACAGGACAGACAATTTAACACAAGATACAAAGGAGTAACAACAGCAGGTAAATATCATGACAAACATAAGTCAACACTTTTCAATCATAACCATCAATGTAAATGGACTTAATTTACAAAGTAAGAGAAATAGAATGGCACAGTGGATTAGGAAACAAAATCCAACAATATGCTGTATACAAGAAACATACTTAACTCAAAAGGACATTCATGGCTCAGAGTCAAAGGATGGAAAACAATACTACATGCCCCAACACCTCAGAAAAAAGCAGGAGTAGCAATTCTGCTCTCAGACAGTTTCAACTTCAAACCCAGAAGGAAGAAATGATACAAAGAAGGCCATTGTATATTGTTTAGGAGAAAAATTCAAGAGCAAGAGGTAACACTCATAAATATATATGCACCAAACACATGAGCACTCAACTATGTAAGACAATTCTTAATAGGCATAAAAAACCTAATATCTAAGACCACAGTCTTTACAGGAGACCTTAACAGGCTCTTATCTCAAAAAGATAGATGAACCATACAAAAAATTAACAAAGAAGTAACAGAATTGAACCAGAGCTTGGAACAAATGGACCTTGTGGACATATACAGAGTGTTCCACCCAACCACAGCTGAATATACATTTTTTTCAGCTACACACAGGTCATTTTCCAAAATAGACCACATACTAATCCAGAAGTTATACTTAAGTATATTGAAGAAAATGAAAATTATCCCATGCATACTGTTTGACCATAGTGCAATGAAACTGGAACTAAATGACAAAAAACGCAGGAAAACCCGCTAACATAAAGGAAACTAAACAACACCCTACTCAGCAATCAATAGGTCACAGAAGAGATTAAAGAAGAAATTCAATAATATCTACAACTAAATGAAAATTCAAGAACAACTTACCAGAATCTATGGGATACAATGAAAGCAGTTCTTAGAAGGAAAATCATAGCTAGGAACTCTCACATTAGGAAAACAGCACAGGAACAAATAAACACTGTAATGTTGCAACTCCAACATCAAGAAAAAGAAGAGCAAACAAAACCCAGAGCCCAAAGACTGGGAAGGAAGCATAGAGATTAGAGCAGAAATTAATTAAATTGAGATGAAGAAAACAGTTGAAAGAATCTACAAATCGAAAAGTTAGATTTCTGAGTGACTAAATAAATTTGATAAGCCTCTAGCCAACCTCATCAAAAAGAAGAAAGAAAAAATTCAAGTACAAGCAATAAGAAATGAAAAGGGTGAAATTACCACAGATCCAGTGCAAATCCAAAAGAATATCAATAGCTACTTTGAGAAACTTTATGCTCACAGAATAGAAGACACAGATGAAATGGAAAGATCTCTTTAAAGGTACAAATTACTAAATTTGTACGAAGAAGATATAACAACTGTCAATAAGCCAATAACACCCAATGAAATATGAAACATAATAAAAAGCCTACTGACAAAGAAAAGTCTAGAAGCTTATGGATTCACAGCTGAATTCTACAAAAAATTATAGAAGATATAATCCATAGAGTCCACAAAATCTTCAATGAAATTGAAAAGCAAGCAGTCCTTCCAAAATCTTTTCTGGAGGCAAGTATTATACTGATCCCAAAACCAGGGAAAGACACAAACAAAAAGGAGATCTACAGGCCAATCTCCCTCATGAACATAGATGCGAAAATACTCAATAAAATCCTAGAAAATAGAATACAGCAAATCATCAAGAAGATCATACAACATGAACAGGTGGGATTCATCCCAGGGATGCAAGGATGGTTCAATATTCTAAAATCTATAAATGTAACACACTATATTAATAGACTGAAATCTAAGAACCACATGACCATCTCAATTGATGCAGAGAAAGATTTTGACAAAGTCCAAAACTCATTCATGTTCAAAGTCCGACAGAAAATTGGAATATATGGACTCTACCTTAATTTGATAAAAGCCATCTATGACAACCCAAAAGCTACTATAAACCTAAATGGGGAAAAACTGAAATCTTTTAGTCTTAAATCAGATACAAGACAAGGATGTCCTCTATCACCCTCCTATTCAATATAGTTGTGGAATCATTAGCAACAGCCATTAGAAAACAGGGTAAAATAAAGGAATGAGAATTGGTAAAAAAGAAATTAAATTATCACTATTTGCAGGTGACATGATACTTTACTTGGATGACCACAAAAATTCCAACAAGAAACTATGAGAAGTGATAAGGAAGTTCAGGAACATAGCAGGGTACAAAGTCAGTACTCACAAGTCAATAGCATTCCTCTACACAGATAAGAAGCACACTGAAAGGAAAACAATAGAAACAATGCCTTTTACAATAGCACCAAGGAAAACGAAATACCTTGGAGTTCAATTAAGCAAGGAAGTCAAAGACCTTTTCACAGAAAATTACAACACTGTAAGAAAAGAGATCATAGAGGATTTCAGAAAATGGAAAGATATTCCTTGCTCCAGGATAGGAAGAAACAACATCGTGAAGATGGCCATACTCCCAAAATTGCTGTACAGATTTAATGCAATATCTATCAAACTGCCACCAACATACCTCCCAGATATAGAGAAATCAATCCTAAAATTTATTTGGAACCACAAACAACCTAGAATAGCAATGGCAATCTTGGACAATAAAGACAAGGCAGGAGACATCACAATTCCTGACTTGAAATTATACTACAAAGCCACTGTGATAAAATCAACATGGTATTGGCAACAAAATAGACCTGTGGATCAATGGAATAGATTTTAAGACGCAGAGGCATCTACAAACACACTCAGCCATCTGATCTTCGACAAAGGGGCCAAACAAGCTTATTGGAAGAAAGATAGCCTCTTTAACCAATGGTGCTGAAAAACCTGGCTTTCTTCATGCTTGAAACTGAAACTTGACCCAGCTCTATCACCATGCACTAAGCTAAAATAAAAATGGATTAAAGATCTAAACATTAAAACAGAAACACTCAATTTCCTGGGAGAGAAAGTAGGAGGAACTTTTGAAGACATAGGGGTAGGTAAAGATTTCATGAACAAACATGTATTTGCACGGGAAGCACTTGAAAGAATCAACAACTGGGATCAACTCTCCCTGAGGATATTCTGCTTCTCAAAAGAAATTGTCAACAGAGTGAAAAGACAAAGCACAAATTTTTAAAACATCCTGACTAATAAGCAATCAGATAAAAGTGTGCTGTCTAGAATATATAAAGAACTAATATATCGCAGGGCCCTCCAATTTAAAGACCCAATTCAGAATTGGGCATCTGAGATGAATATACACTTCTCACAGGAAGAAGTTAAAGAAGTCAGTAAATATATGAAAAAACACTCCACATCACTAGCTATTCATGAAATGCAAATTAAAAACAACACTGAGATACCATCTCACTCCAGAAAGAATGGCTATCATGAGGAAATAAATGAACAAATTTGTTGTTGAGGTTGTGGGGCAAAGGGAACATTTCTCCACTGCTGGTGGGAATGTGGACTGGTACAACCATTGTGGAGATCAGTGTGGAGACTCCTCAAAAGTGTAGGACTTGAAATCCCATTCCTGCCGGCTATCTCCATATTGGAAAATTTCCCAGAGGAACTGAAAGCATTATATCAAAGTGATATATGTGTACCTATGTTTATAGCAGCACAATTTGTGATAGCAAAATCTTGGAAACAACCAAGATGTCCGTCACATCAGGAATGGTTGAAAAAGATGTGGTATATCTGTATAATGGTGTATTACTCAGCTATGAAGAATGATAAACTTGATGCATTTATATTGGGGTGGATGCCACTTGAACGTGTACTCGTAAGTGAAATAAAGCAGACACACATGTGCAAGTATCATGTAGTCTACCTAATATAATAAGTCAAAAGAAGAAATACAAATAGAAATGTACAGCAACAACTGAAAAGAATTGAGTCAGATAGTTAGGGCAAACTGTATGCCATATGCTACAGGATACTAATTAGCTTTTCTTCTGGATGGTTAACAATCTAAGTTCACAGATCAAAACTGGAGAAATAAAAGAGCTGGAAGGCCAACCAACATTTTAGCCCTAGCCTTTCAAGGTCATTGAAGACTCAGGACATAGGTGAATCTGTACTGTGATATCATGAAATGCAATTTTGCCCCAAATTTTCTAATCAAGGAGATTATGGAGCCACCAAGGTAAGAGATTAATGATCTATAGTGTGCCTGGTGAGAATCACAATGAGAGAAACTTTTCTCTCAGGCTCTCACAGAGAGTAAACTGGTCAAGCATTGGCTGTGACTCATCCACATGGATGACACAAACAAAGGTTCTACAGAGCAAGGTACAGGATTACAAGATAAACCCTGAGGGGACTTCACTGACCTCATTAGAAACAAAAGCTACATCTTATGCTATATACGTCTTGCTCTTTCTCGGTCTTAACCATCCAGCAGAAAAGTGTAAAAATGAGGAATATAACCTGGGGCCATAATAATATGTTGAGCTATAAATGGCTATAGTCAACAACTTCTTCAGATAACTCACTATTATTGTGGAATGCTGGACTGTGTGGGATTGTGTCAGCATGTTCAGACACCTAAGTTGATTTAATGACAATGGAGTGCCCATCTTTGACAGGGCTAGACTAAATAAAGGATATACAATGGAAGAATCATGATGTGTGTGTATAAACAGTACAGTTAGGATAAATATGCCATAATAGCACTGTTTTCCATCCTTTGACTTCAAGCCAATGAATGTCCTTTGAGTTAAGTGTGTTTCTTGTACACAGCATACTGTTGGATTTTGTTTCCTAATCCACTGTGGCAGTCTATGTCTCTTAATTGGTGAATTGAGTCCGTTTACATTGATGATTATGATTGAAATGTGTTGACTTATGTTTGTCATGATATTTACCTGCTGTTGTTTACTCCTTTGTATCCTGTGTTTAATTGTCTGTGCTGTTTAGTGGATTCCTTCCGTTCTCATTCATGGAGTTCTAATCATTGTAGTCTCTCTCTAGAACGTCTTTCAACAGACTGTGTAGGGATAGCTTTTCCATAATGAAACTCTTCAGTTGTTTCTTGTTGGGGAAGTATTTCACTTCTCCATCAAATTTGAAATAGAGTTTTACAGGGTGTAATACTCTGGGCTGGAATTTATTTTCATATAGAACTTGAAGAACTCTGCTCCATGCTCTCCTTGCCTTCATGGTTTGCATTGAGAAGGGTTTTCCTTTGAACATGATCCGCTTCTTCTCTCTAGCAACTTTCAGTATATTATTCTTGTGTTTGATTTCTGGGATCTTGACTACTATGTCTTGATGTGTTTTTCCTTGGGTTGAAGTCATTTGGTGTTCTGTATGCTTTGGTTACCTGAATGTTGGATTGTTTCCTCATATTTGGGAAGTTTTCTGCAATTACTTCTCCCAAAATTCTTTTTATGTCATTTGTATTGACTCCTTTATTCTCATTGATACCGATTATTCTCACATTGTTCATCCTGGCGTCATCTTGCAGGTAATGGAGTTTTTTCCCTTCATTATCAGTGTTCTTAAGAGATCTTGTCTCACCTTTTCACAAGCTGCACCAGAATCTTAAAAATCTGAAACTCTGTCTTCACTTTCACTCACTTTTTTGTAGACTTGTGATTGATATTTTTAGTTCTTTTACATCTCTTTGACTCTGTTTCTTGCATTCTATTTCCTTTCTTTATTGCTCATTCAAGGAATCTTTCATATTTCTGATCTCCTCTATTATTTTATCCATGTCTTCTTTAGAGGTAGTTATTAATTCTTTTTCTGCAGTTTCTTCCAAGTTGGGTTTCCTCTGTATATTTCTGGACTTGTTTCTGTATTTCAGATGAAATGATTCCAAGGAATTCTTTTTTTTCAAAGAATTCTTTTTTTGATTTCAGAAATTATTTCTGCTTTGAGTTCCTCATAACCTTTCTGCTGTTGTTTCTTTGCTTCAGACTGTTAATTCATACGTTTCAGCTGGAATAGTGCTCTCTGCACTTTTTCTGGGTGAGCATTGATTTCCCCCCAGGTGATTCTGCTTTGATTCTTTATTTCAGATGCTATGTATTCAGATATGTATTTTTTTTTCTTTTTCAGGAATTATGTCTTGTCTGAGTTCCTCTGTGCTTTTCTCCTGTTGTTCCTTTGCTTCCATCTCTGCTAATTCATTCATTTCAGCTGAGCTAGTGTCCTCTGCATTTCCTCAAGGTCTGAGATTGCATGTTTACAACTGTCATTTTGTATAGCACTGACCTCCATCCTTTGATGTAGAGCTTTGGTGCAGCTATAACCTTAGCATGTAGTGAGATTCAGGTGCCAGTCTATTAAGTTTGTGATTATCCAGTTATGCCTGGCCTGGATCTAGCTGTTGTGTTCCGTTCCTTTTTGCTGCAGCTCCTGTGGTTCCTCTGTGTTAGTTCCTTGGTCAGGTGAGCATGATCTGAACAGGGGTGCAGAGCAAGTAGTGAAAATTCCACTATCTTTGCTGGCTTTGGGGAGAGGATTCAGAAAGTTGCCAGTGTTGGCCCTCGTGTCTCAGACAGGTCGCTCTCTGGATGGGCTAGCCTGGGCTTTGGAGGATCCGCTGGACTCCCAAAAGGATAGTGCATGTTCTTATTCTCTGGGTAGGCTGTGCTGGGTCAGCCAAGCTGTGTTGGCCATGGGCTGGAACCGGAGAAGGCTGGGAAAGGTCCCTCTGGTGCATTAGGCCTGGAGCTGTGCTAAGTCTGGGGCCTCGGGGTGGGATAGGTGATCCTTGGAAAAGTCTCTCAGGTGTGGCAGGCCTGAAGCTCTCCACTCAGCGAACTTTGATGTCCATGGAGTTGAGGAAATTCCCACTTGCTCAGCGGGCTTTAGGGCAGGGAATTCTTGGAGTTGTTGGTGAATGGGCCCTGAGGTTTCAGGCCAGTCGCTGGCTTGGAGGGCTTGGGCGCAGGGATCTGGTTAGCGCACGCAGGAAGAAGCCAAAGGCTGTCCCTCAGACTCACCATGCACTCATTGATCTGGGAAGCCAGGGCGAGTCATGCAACTTCCCACTCTCTGGGAGGGCTTGGGGGCAGGATCCAGGAGGCCAGTGGAGTGGACCCCACTGTCTCAGACCAGTAGCTCTGGCTGGGTGGGTGTGGGTGGGATCGAGTTTACCTTTCTTTTGAAATCTCCATTGTGGGTTTCTTTATTTCTTTTTCTACTTTCCATACAAATAAAATGGAAAGATGAATCAACAACTTCATTGGAAGGAGAAGAAACTCATTCTAACAATAAGAATAAATATAGCGGACTTCCTTAAATACAACCATATCAGATCTTAGGAATAAATTCTTTGGCTCCTTTGAGGTCACTGTGTGAGTCAGCCAATTGAGATAATATGTCAGAAGAGATGGGGTGCTTTCAGGTTGGGAGAAAGTATGTCAGTAACCAACCACACTTTTGTGTCTCAAATCTTAGACAAAATTAATTTTTAAAAAATCTATTAGATTTGCCATAGATTAACTCATTAACAGAACAAAAGGTTAATAGTGAGATTTTGATAAAAATCCAACATTAACTTCTTCCAGTTTAGCATTAAAGTATTTCTTTCTTTGTCTGTGTCCTCTATGTAATGAATAGGAGGAGAAAGAGGATGAGGAAGAAGAGAAGAAGAGAAGCAGGAGAGATAGAGAGAGAGAGAGAGAGAGAGAGAGAGAAATACATGTAAATATGCATATATTTTCCCCTTGATAAATTTCAAGGCCATTGTAGTAATGACAGCTGGTTCAGTTTTCATCATAATATAAGATTTCTGAGTTAATGAATTAAATAATATATTTGTTGCATTACTCTTTCCTTGTTTGCTAAGATGAGGAGTCAAGCTATATAGTAATATTTTCATGATGAATAAAATAAGATATTGCATAGAATTTTATGTACATTTGATAAGCTTTATAAAGAAGTATATTATTGCAACTAAGGAAAATTCAGGCTGCAGAGGAAAAAAGCAATACTTATATTTTTAAAGAAGATTCTAACAAAACATTGGCAAAAATTAGAGACAGAAGTAGGCAAGTAGCCAATTTAGGAGATTGCTACAGAAGTTAAAGAAATCAGATATCTTGGGTTGGAATTGTAATAAGGTCAAGAGACAAGAGTACAAACTTCAGATTATTTACATTATTCTGACAATTGTATTTTAAGTAAACTTTGAAGTGCACAAATATTTTCTCCTTAGAAAAAATGTTAAATTCATTGAAAACCCATATTTAACATTTATTTTTTCAATAACTTTCCTCACTGTTACCAGTGGTATTTATTGTCTGAAACATTTCATAGTTTTAATTCCATAAATATATCCTCCATCAATGACATTAAAAAACATTATTTTTATGTAAATTTTCCAAGTCTTGATTTTTCTCTTATCATATCAACAATATGAGTATTAATATGTACAAAATGCCTTATTATTTTCATCTTCTGAAAGTTACTTTATTCCTGTAGTGAATATTTACTGTTTCAATTATCATGCTCAATGTGCCTCTTCCCTACAGTACTCTGGTTTTACTTTGGGAATTTTGCTGTCTTTATATCAAGTTCTGTCTTGATAATAAATATGACTAACCTGTACTTAATATGAAAGCCAAGAAGACCAGATTTTAACCAATATCGCCTTATTACTTGCCATTTTTAGGAAAAAATTGTGGAAAGTTCGCAAAATTTGACCAACTTGGTGTTTTTTTCCAGCAACTTTTATTCTGAAAATCATTTCAAGTTGTATCTGGCCAGCTACATCTTGTGGAAACTATGTTAGTGAGTGTTATGGCTTGGATCCAGTTATTCCCCCAAAGCCCCATGCAGTTATAGGGCAAACATCTAGAGTTAGTGATTAATTTATGATCTAATACTGAGATTATGGGTGAGTCCTACATCCAGCCTGGGGTGGAGGGCCTCACAGTAAGTTAAGTAAGGGAGAGAGAATCGGTCTCTGCCTTTGACTCTGCCCCTCTTGCAGCTATGGGTGCTGTTTTGCTTTTTTCTGCTACCATGAGCTGCTGCTTTCTGTCATGTGCTAGTCTGCCTTGAAACCAGTTGAGTATAGATTAAAACCTCCAAAAACTATGAGCTTTCCTTCCTTAATTTTCGGCACCAGGTATTTTGTACCAGGAAACAAAAAAGAGAGAGAGAAAATAAAAAGACACTTATTATTGCTTCATAGGCCACTGGTCTTTTCAGTTTCTTCCTTTAAAAAAATTGGGTCTTCCCATCAAGTTAATAAGATTTAATGATGTTCACAATAAATTTGATTTATGTGTAGATTCAAACACTTTTAAAGATCATAATAAATGACCACAAACAAAACTGACCACTGCATAAAAGTGGAAGCTAAAATCTTCATGAAATGAAAGATAAAAATGCCTACCTACTTTATTTTGGGAGAAGATTAACAAAAGTTCTCTCCATATTCTAAAATAAGATCCTAACTACGAATTCAGTAGTTAAAACCATCAAAATAATATTAGAGGTAACTGCAATAATGTTTATATCCATTCATTAGAATGTCAAAAGCCTTTGGTTTAAAGTGTTTGTATAACTCAGTGCACTTAAATTGTTCAAAGAATGATAACTAAAGGAATATATACTGTTTTAAACTAAGATAACATATATGTAGCATTATTTATTTATTGAGATACTGGGGATTAAATTCAGGACTCTATCCTGGCCAGTCAAGCATTTATTCTACTGATCTATCTCCCCAGGCCCTAATGTAGCATAATTTAGACAGTGCTCTATTTAATTTTTATCTTATTTTAATGTATTAGTACAGGATCTACATAGTCTACAGGGTCTCACTATGTAGAGCAGACTTCTGGTGGTTCTTCTCTTTTTAGCCTCCCAAGTGCATACCACTAACTCATATATACCACTAACTCATGAAAAAGCCAACAGAATTCTAACACCCAACTGACGATAATAACACAAATTCTGAAGACCACATCTTATAAAGATAGATGTGAAAATCCTAAATAAAATATTGAGATGCTTACCACTGTGGGAAGGAGGGTACATGGAAGGAGTCAGGTGTGTGTGTGTGTGTGTGTGTGTGTGTGTGTGTGTGTGTGTGTGTGTGCAAGTGAAATGAATTGAGCTATCCAGCACCATGGTAGAGATGGTTTTTGACAGAAGGCACAGTTCATTGTGAAGATTCTTGCAAGCTTATTAATTTGAGTAGAGAGACCTTAGAATTCAACTGTGGTGGCTTCTTTCTTTCTATTTTCAATCCCAATGATGTGAAGAAAACAAAAATACAGTACCTAGGGGTTGAAAGGGATAGAATATCATGTACAAGAGTTCTACTTCATGATTCTTTGAAGCCAATACGAGGTTATGGTCATAATATAAAAGATAAGTATAGTAATAACTGCTGGAAAATGGAATTTTACAAGTTAGGATTTCTCCCTTTAGTCTGGCTTTTCCAGACTTACTCAAGCCCAGTGTATAACTCCCTAACCCATGTAACCGCAGCCTAGATGAATAAACAAAATATGAAAAAGATAGAATTGGGAAGTCACAATCTGGTTTTATTTCCAGGAAGTGGGGAGTCTGGAAGAGATGAAACAAGACTGAATATGTCTATTGTCTCATTGTATTCCCTACTTACCTCATTGTTCTTTGTTATAAAAAAAAAACCTAAAGTACCCTACAAGTTGAGATGGAAATTTGGAACAACTGGGTCCTTCCATGTTCTATGAGCTAGTTTTGAATAAGTCTTTTTCCTTTTTGATGGGTTCAGGCCCAATGTGGATACCTCCTGAGTCACCAGGACATCTCGCCAAAATGGTAACAATCCCAAAAACAATCCTTCTGCTTTTTTTCTCTACGCCCTTTAATCACCCCTTCTCATGCGTGCCCAAGATATCTCCAATAAGCCATAAAAATATCATTACCCAGCCTCTCTGATCAGAAAACTGTAAAAGGTAGCTCCATTCCTTTGTTCGTTCAGAGGATTCTCACATCTTTTTCCCTGGGGTCCTCCTGTGTCTGCAATAAAGGCCTGTTGTATCTTTCCTATCTTTTTTACTATGCCAAAACCCTAATACTACCAAAATAAATTATCTCCTTTGATTTAGTCAGCAGCAAGCAAGTGGCAGGGTACAGTTTTGCGATAGTCAGCCAGGAGTTAAATCCCAGTGTTTTGAGAGGAATGTGTTTCCTAGTTTCTTCCTGGTGGTGTGTCAGGCACCTGCAAAAATGAGACTTATGGCTTGAGGCTAGGTAGACCCCTGTTTAAGACTCCAGGGACATTCCAGCAGCTACCAAGAACGTTTTTGTCCCCAGGGAATTCTCACTCCCTCACTCTAACCCTTTCTTTTGTATGAAATCAGTTTCCTATAAGTTTCTTTCGTTGGTAAATGGATAAAGGTTATATGGGGAGTTAACAGACTCTGATTACTGTTTGAAAGTACATATCAACAATATATTGTCCCCACCTGTACCTTCTACAGGTCATTTTGTAGGAAAAGACTGCATGAGAAGAGGTTCAAATGTTAAAAAATAAGTGTAAGAAATTATTTCATTGGTTTAGAGTACTCACTTAGTTTGGTTTGCTTTTGTTCTTGTATTTTTCTTTTCCTGTCATCAGTTTTATTCTGGAATGGGAAGCAGTTTTAACACCATCTAGAAGCTTCATTCTAACTGAATAAATTAAAGGAAAGATGCTGTGGTGACCTGCCTACTTGAGATGCTTCTTTCTCTCCTTATTGATAGATATAGTTTGTGATAAGTCCAAGAGAAATATTCCATATTCTTTCATATGTCAGCCAAAGAATTGCAAGTATGTACCCAAAGTAAAAGAAAAGCAAGCTACAATTATTGAAGTTAAAGGAGAAGAAATGTTAGGATAACATGAAGATGGAAAAAAATGGTGCTGGCTTGAAAACAGAATAGAAAGAAAATAAAAAGAAGTAAGTCATGTTTTGTGGGTTAAAGGTATCCATCCCACCCAGAATGCCTTTCATTGATTCTATTTCAGTATGATCCACAGAAATGATTGATAGAGTGCTGAATTATCTTGAGGGCATCAAGTATGTATGACTTACCCACAATTTACTCCGTTTTAATTAGATGTATACCATGGCATCCCTGTGTATGAAATCTAATGAAGTTTAAGTGAGAAAAAATATTACTGTAGGTCAAACTACAGGGATCTAATACACATGTGCTCAAGCCTAAAATTTTAGAGACTTCCTGTGTCTTTTTTATTTCTGCTTCTCTTAGGACAGGAAAGCAGGACTGGGCTGGAGGAATGTACAAATTCTGGTGGATGTAGTGGAAGTCATTTCACCAACCCTGTTGTGCTACCTACACTATTATGAATGTCAGCCAGTACAGATCTCCCTCTTTAAAACTTTCTGTAACTCTCAAATTGGTCAAGAAACTTCTCATATTTTGACAGTTTTCAGCAAGTTTAAATTCATCCTATAGTGATGATAGAGACCTCCTTAAGTGAGCTATAAACTGATGAATTAGCTTTCTCAAGTTAGAAGTCTGGCTCTATCCTAGGCCCTGTATCTCATCTGATGAGGCACCAGGTGGTATGCAGAAACAAAATTGTCACTGCTACTCAGTGATGATGATCTCAATGATCTGTGGTGCTATGACATCTCAGAATGGAACATATTTCAACTGAGGGCTCTCTGATTCCCACTCAAAATTTTATAGAAGTAAATATTAACCCAAAGGGGAAAAGGGCAGAACAAGTTTCTTCTTACTAAAATTACATATTCATACAAGACTGCTTTGTCTCTTATTAGATCATGCTCATATCAGTGCTCTGTTCCTTGAGTCCTTCTACACACCTCTGGGGAAGCTGTATGTTCAACAAAAATAAGGACAACCTCAGAGAGTGTTGGTCTTAGTCTGATAAGAGCTTCAAACCTCTAGATTCCCCAGTATTCTCAATTATTGTCTCTGTCTTTTCTATACCTTGTCTCACTCTTGCCCAGGTGACTAAGGGTCTGATCAAAGCCCAGTACAGAGAACTAGCTTCCAATTTTCCTTTTACATTTCTTTGGGGGTTTTTATGAGCCCATGTAAGGACCTATGTCAGTCACTTTGGACTATGAGTTTTTGTGAGTATCCTTCATGTATTCAAGTTTCCTGTATTGTAAGGTTTAACTGACAGAAACGTTTGGATTATGAGACTAAGAAACTAGAGACACTGAGATGTGTTTAGAAGTCACTGTTTTGATTTACTCAAAAATAGAAGTGTTTTGGTTACTTCACAGGTGTCTAAAAATGTTTTGGACACCTATGATTTTGAAAGGTGATTTTATTGTGATACAATATAGCCAGTATAACTGAAACTATATTCTGACTTAATGCACCTGCCTTGTAGGGATATGTTAGTTTCATGGTAGTTCCTGGGGGAATAAAATAGCTAGAAGATTAAGAAAATAAAGGCAAGGGATAATATCTGAGGTCAAATTGTGAACCAATACTGATAGCCAAAGTACTCCTCCAATAGTAGTATGGTTTATTTTACAAAACTTTACAAAGTTGCAAGACACAAGGTTGCCTAGGGACTAATGTCCAGGCAGATGTGTTTCTCAACACTGAGATAGGTTGAGTGCTTTAGGCTATGAGACCTCATCCTTTCCTTCTACAGATGATCAATTTTTAGCTTCAGCAGCACCCAACTCTACCCTCAGAATGATTCTCTGGAGTTTTTTAGCCAGATTAATTCTATACATACATTCCTTGTCTTTTTCTGGATTACTGATGAGCACAGGGGAGAACCTTTTGTGTCAACTAACTGTGCAGCTGCTTGGCCAGTGTTGGTGCATTTTGTTTTAGAGTTTCAATTCTTCCTTGCTTTGGCTAACACTTCCTGGTTCATCCTAACTTGTTATGCTTCGAGTTATTTGTCAAATTGTTTGTGCTATAAATTAATGTTCATCCCCTGCCAACAAAAGAAAAATGGAAAGACTAGTAAAGACTATTTGCCTTTGTGTTTTTTATAGGGGGGATACTGTTCTTGATTGGAACATGGAGGCATTCACAGATGTAGAATGCATAAACTTCTGACAAGCTATGTGTAAATTTGATTGTAATGGGTATTTCTTAAAGTCTGGGGTGAGAGCTTCTGAAATTGACTAAGACACCATATAAGGCCACAGAGAAAAGCTTCTGGAAATTGAAATTCACATACCATCAATCAGGTAATTTCCTTTGTGATGCATGTTTCTCACCTTGCTACAAGCAAAAATCTTACCTTCAGCTATGAAAATTCAGAATTAGACATTGCTTAAGTCTGTAAAGGTAAAATCATTCAAATATTAGAACTTTTAGAAGCTAGACCTGAACTGCATAGTGAGACCCTGCCTCAAAAAGACAAAAAAAAAAAAGCTAGAAAATGATAAATCTGTCTTTGTTTTATGTGTTTCCATACATGTTATGACATCTGTCTGTATTTGTGTTCATATATCATTTATTTGATGCCAGATAAATTTAAAATAAGTATTCTCAGTAGCTAGGAAAAAAATAAACTATCTTTTAGTCCAGATTATTACCAAGATCTATGGTGCTGTGAATCGTTCTATAGGTTCTTTCTAGGTTCTTTCTATACTGAACAAAAAATTAGATAAGGTAAGGGCAAAGTAGCATGGTTTTTATACTTATTACGCATAGAAAAAGAAATATGCTGTTCAGATCAAGCAAGACAATTGAAAGTAGGAAAAGAAATATATTTTATAGAGTGAGAGCAAAGCACTGTGGAAGAAAACACAGTAGCCAAGTGGAAGCCCTGTTTTGAAACTTCTATTCCTGAGACTATTGTCAGAAATATGCCATACTATTAGTAAAGTTCTTGAGTTTTTTGTGAAAAGAATTGAAACTACTACTTTCTGATGGTTTCCAGGTACAGGTCTTAGACATGTCTTCTGGGTCTCCACAACTGGCAGTTCACAGTTGCCCAGCCAACTGTTTAAAAAACAAAGCACAGATGTCAACGTGCATTATGCCCATGTTAGCCAATCAGGATTACAGCTTAGTTATTTAACTTCCAAAGAGTATAAACAGTGCTTAAATTGTTCTGGGTGAAAAAGAAAGTGTTTCCTAAAATTCAGCCACCAGCCATCAGACACATAGAGCCCCCTTCAACCATGATTTTATATAAAATAATGAGACTTAAGGTATTGATTTCTTCTTAGTGAAAAGTACAACGAATTTTTTGTCTTTTAGTCTTTTGTCAAAATAATTTTTTGTGTTTTCTACTATCTTTTACTATATTTTAAACATTTAGAAGATTTAAATCTTCATAGAAATATTGGCTTTTCTTAATTAACTGGACTACTATATTTCTTAGTTCAAGTGTATGGAATAATTAGGAATTGCTTTGCACTTACTGGCTTATTTTACATCTGCTTGTAGGATTCATTACTATTTGCCACGTTTCTCATATTTTAGGATGATGATGACAGAAGAGCCAAAATTTGACTTGACAATGAACATTGGACTCAAGATCAAGTCAATTAGGAGTCACTCTTTCTAAGTCTCTGATATTGACCAAATTTGGCAAGAAGCTTGACTAACTCCAATCTTCCTTTATGTCTGTTGATTGACCAATACATAAGAAAGTAATTTTTTGTTGTTTGCTCAGCCCACCAGGGGGTGGGGGAAGGCTGGTACCACGTGTGATGCCAGGAATTGAATCTCGGTCCTGTGAGTCTTCCTAAGCTTGCCCAAGCAGGTGCGTTAGACCACTGAACTATTTCGCTAGCCCAAGGAAGTAACTTCAGAGCTGAGAAATAAGATCAAAGACAGTGAATTGTCAATGCCTTCAGAAGAGGCAAAAATAAATGCAAGCAGCTGTGGATAGTGTCAGAATAAATTACCTGTGTGTGAAACTTACCAAAAACAAATAGAACTATAGAAGTTAAGAAAGGGGGTGCAGGCCGGGCGTGGTGGCGCATGCCTGTAATCCCAGCACTCGGGAGGCTGAGGCAGGAGGATTGTTGTGAGTTCGAGACCAGCCTGAGCTACAAAGTGAGTTAGAGGCCAGCCTGAACTGCATAGTGAGACCCTGTCTCAAAAAGACAAAAAAAAAAAAAAAAAAGAAAGGGGGTGCTTATGCATGGTTGCACTCCAATAGGTATACTATTTAAATATTCACTGATTTTGGCTTTCTTTTGCATTTGACTTCCCAGTCTTTTTTGGGGGGCAGGAGATTTAAGTAACGGTCTACAGGGTGTTCAGGGTCTCACTACTAATTCGGACTCGTAGTGTTCTGCCTGTTTACAGCCTCCCAAGAGCTGGAATTAAAGGTGCGCGCCACCATATCTAGTTTCAATTGCCATCTCATTGTGCCCCTGGGGGTGGGTATAGCAAGGCAGGCCCAGGGATCAAACCTCTGGCCCCTGTGCCTGCTTGTAGGCACTTTAATTTGCCAGCACGTGACTTCGCAGTCCGTAAGAATACATTTCCAGGCTCAGTACTTTGGGTTCTGTGTACTCCTCCTACCTTTGGTGAGATCATCATGCCTCCAACGTGAAAGTGAAGCATAGGCAACGTGGCACTTCAAGAACCTCATGATTGAGGACTGGCCTAAAGAAAAGCGGAAGTTGTCACCACCACTACTAAATGGAAATTTAAAATATAATTTTTTCCTCTTTTAAAGCATGTGGTTTCAGGGCCAGCCAAATAGCTCAGTGGATTAAAGCGCCTGCTTAAGTAGATTCAATGGTTTGATCCCTGGTATGTTATGCCAGGCCTGCCCCAGGTGGCAGACTATGATGTTGATTGAGTCTGGCAGTGGTGGAGCATGCCTGTAATCATAGCTCTTTGGGAGGTTGAAAGCAGGAGGATCACTATGAGTCTGATCTATGTAGTGAGACCCTGTGGCTTCTATAGACCCTTACTAAAAAATAAAAAATAATAATAAAAGAGAAACAAGGTTTCTTCGAACTTCCTGAGTCTTATGGCATAAATAACTTCTCCCAACTCTCTTCAGTCCAGATGACTAAATAACTGCTCACACTTTTATGAAGTAAACATTTGTAGCACAGATACAGATAGCCTTGAAAAACCTTGCTATTGCATTTAACTAGGCTTTCTTAATCTTCTTCCTACTGACTTTATTTCTTCTATTCTAGAATGAATGGGATTTATTTAAATTAAGAATACTAATATCAAATCTGAGATGAGAATAAGAAAAATTTCCTGGCAACAGGAAATATTTTTCATGATGTTATAGGAGAATACTGTCAATGAATCATGGATAGTAACCAAAACAAAGAAAGTAAACATGTTAATTAAACCTATTGTGACCACAGCAGAAACCAACACTCAAATAAAAGGGCAAATTATCTTGCAAAACAAAAGGGAGTCTGTTCAGTATAGAATTTTCATTTTGCATAATCAAAAGTAAAACATACCTTTGAAAGTTAGGAATCTCTTTAGGAATGTCTTTAGTTTGGGTAGAAAGTTTCTATTTACAATAGCACTAAAAGGATAAAATTCATAGAAATAAACTCAGTCAAGGCCTGTAATTGGCCTAAGTGTGGGTCAACATGGGTTCAAATTTAGACCCAGTGGTTGGTCTAAACACAGACCTGTTTGTTCTAAGTTGGTGCACACTGAAGGACAGAGGAAATTCAGTGCTTGGGTGGAGTGATACATTATGTTTGATTAACAGCTGCCATGTCTCTGAAAAACAAATGACAAGGCTGAAACCAAGAGAACTTCAGGAGAGCTAGTGTGTTCATTTTAGTTGCTTAGAATTTGGGAAGGCTGGGGATGTTATCAATGGGACCAGACCCCTCAATATATGATCTTAGACACATCAGTAGTTCCCACAGTTCTTCACAGAGGCAGGAATACATCTGAAGTGGTAGTCATAAGAAAAGGGAACTAGAGTTGACCCAGGAGTTGCACTCCTGTTAAGATAGCATAGGGAAGAGTGGTCACTAGATAACTAAGGAGAACACTATTGCAAGACATCCTGGTCCTTCACCTAAGAAGAAGAGTCAAGCAAAGGAGGGGCATGACAGCTGTTTGACCCCAAACTAAGACCACCTCAGTCACTTGGGAAAAATGTAAATTCAGCCTCTTCTCTGTCTAAAAAATATTAGAGCAATGTTTATTCTTTCCCTTCAAAAGAAAAATGCAATACTTTTTAAAAAGCTTGAAACTTAATACATGTCTGTTTTTAATCTATAAAGTATCTTGTATGCGTAAGTTTAATTTCTTTTGAATGATGATAGTAAGCACATTAAATGCAGTACTACAGCAATCATTTTTAATTTGATTCTAGTAGGGTACATCAGACCTATCCTAAGAAACACTGGCTGTACTAAAGGAAAATTAAGAGCATTTGTTCAATTCTATGACATCTGTGGTTCCTTCTAAGAAGTAAGGAATTATTCATTCCCCTTAGTCAAGGATCACTGGTAGTGAATATAAAGGCTAGAAAATATTTGGTTAGGTTTCATTTATCATTTACACTGCTTGACAATGTATTATATCTATGGAAAGAATACAATCAATGAATCATGGATTACTATCCATAATGCTTCCAAACAACTCTTCACATATTGTTACTGTCTCTTTAAGAAATGTGGGCTCTATTGATGCAGCCAAGATGAAAAAGTGAGTCATTTGGTCCCATTGATAACAACACCAACCCTGAACTAGATTCTAATCAGCTAAAATGAACACACTCCTAGTTTGTTACAAAATGTGTAAATCATACATATATCATTTACTTAGACCTTACAAAATAACATGAATTTTATTTTAAAGGTTTATTATCTAAATTATAAGCCTTGCTTCTAGTGAATCCTAATGATTGCTCTCAGGATTGTGTTTCTAAGCTGCTAAACTACTATTAAAATGGAAATTTCTTTCTTTTTTTTTTTTTTTTTTTTTTGGCAGGGATTAAACTCAGGCCCTTGTACTTGCCAGGGAAGCACTTATTCCACTGAGCCATCTCCCTGGCCCTTGGAAATTTCAGTAAGCCTCAAAATCTTTTGGTTAGGTGGTCACTTTATAGAAAATCATAGTTAGGAAAATGGTGAGATCTTACCATATGAATTATTGAGTGCAAAGTAAGTTAATTAATCATTGTTGCTTCCTATAAGAGGATAAAACTATTTGACACAAATGAAGTCATAGATAAAACTGATGAGCAATTTCTTCAGAATTACAATTGAGAGGGGATGAACTGCCAAGAGTCCTTTTATCAAGCAATCTCACAAATGACTCTTGGGCTGAAATACTTGCCAGAAAATGTTAAACAAAACTGTACTAGTTGTTTAAAACATGCACTTTTAGAGTACATATCAACTGAAAACTGCTAGGAAATGTCATGTTTATATTATTAATTATCCAAGACAGAATCAATTCTAACAACATGATAAGGGGTCTGACACAAAAATTAGAAATACTGAGTTATTATTTTGTTTAAGCTTCTGTCACTTATCATATGATATATGTCAAAACCCCAAACTTGTCTGAAATTTACTTTCTCAGCAATGAGATGTAGACTTGCTTAAATCAATACTTTTTCTCTTCACAGTCTGTTACTGATTAAAATTTTCTAATCTATCTCCAAATTTGTAATTGAAGTTCATGCCTTTAGAACTTAAAGATGTGAATTCTTGAGCAACAGGCTCACTGAAAGTAAAATTAGTTAAATTTGTATGAGGTTATTGAAGTAGTGTGAGTCCTTTAATCCAATATGATGAAGTGTAGTTTGGAATGCACCATGCAATAACCATTAAGGAGCAAGTCAAAAATATACAATTCAATAGCATTCCATGTTGATAAATTAAGATCATTGTTCATGAAAAGGATAAATTAACTCCTCCTGAATTACAAATAGCACATATTTAGAAGAGTTATTTTGATTTGGAGATCATTCTTCTTTTATTCACTACAGAGCTGAAAGTCATGCTATATAAGGAATTTTTTTCTGGTGGAAAATCTAACATATTCAGACAAAGATAGAAGGACAATTGGTTGCCAAAGATACCCAGAGTTTAGCTAGTGGAAATTGAAAATATTTTTCTATAAGGCAATTAGGAAACTTGCAGATGTGATCAGGTTAAGGTTCTTGAGATGGGAAGATTATGATGGCTTATGTATGGGTCAATCCTTAATGTAATCACATGTATCTTCATCAGAGGGAGGCAATGGAAGATTTTACTATAGAAGATGAGACAGAGATGTGATGATCAAAGGGAGATTGGTATGAAAAGAAAAGTGAGCCATGAGTTGAGGAATTCAGGAATTCTATAGAAGCAAGAGAGGAAAAGAAATAATTGTACCCATACAGTCTTCAGGTAAAGCTCACCTTGCTTATGTCTTTATTAGCCCATCAGCACAACTTCAGACTTCTGATATATAATATACAAGAAACTAAATATGTGTATCTTAAGCTACCAACCTAACAGCAAATGAAAAATGACAGTTGGTTCCCCAAGATACCCAGAGTTTAACTAGTGGAAATTGAAAATACTTTTCTATAAGGCAATTAGGAATCTTGCAGACATGATCAGGTTAAGGTTCTTGAGATGGGAATATTATGATGGCTTATGTATGGGTCAATCCTTAATGTAATTCATCAAAGGGAGGCAATGGAAGATTTTTACTGTAGATTTTTAAATCACACACTACATGCAAGAAAATATCAGAATGAGTACAGGGTACTGAGAATAAAACAATCTAGGCACAATAAAACAATACTTTTAAAGTGACAAAAAATGTGCCAACAAATATTCAGCACCTCCCTTTCTATTGGCTGAATAATTTTGGATTTTTGAATTTTTGAATAAATTTGGATTTTGGAATTTTAAAATTTATCTTTAGCAGATCTATGCTCTCAGAAATAAATGTACCATGGATTCAGCAGCATACCTGTATAAAGAGAAAAATGATAAATGACAATAATTGAAAAGATGTAAGAAAGAATCCAATGTACAGAAAGAATGTTGCTAATTTTTCTTATATTTATGCTAAGTAAATGGCTATTCAAAAAATATACTAATGGGCTGGGGAGATGGCTCAGTGGAATAAGCACTTTCCTGGAAAGCATAAGTGTCTGAATTCAATCCCCAGTTCTGAAAAAAAAGAAAAAAGTATATATGTAATTTCAAGATAACCACAGTAAACATTATAGAAACCACTAAAAATAAAACAAAAAATAAAATTTGTTGTCTAATAGTGAAGATAAAATTGAATATATTAAATGAAAACTCAAGATGAGTCAAGGATAAGCAACGAAGAATGGATAAAATGCTAAATAGTACTCTTCAGAGCTCAGTAGACTGAAGTGCCTGCTTAGGCAGAGCACAGCCACCAGGGTTCCATCCCCAGCGTGCTGTTCCTGCCCCACCTGCGGAATGTGCTGAGACGGCAATGGAGACTGGGTGATGATGCGTGCCTGTAATTCCAGCATTTGGGAGGCTGAATACAGGAGAATCACTATGAGTCTGATCTATGTAGTGAGACTCCGTGACCCTTTAGATCCTGTCCTAAAACACAGAAAACAATATTGCTCTTCAACATTACTGGAGATTATATTAATTGCAAATAATAATAGTGTCTTAGTCTGGAAATTTTAGAAAGTGATATTATATATTATTATAAGATAAAACACAAATGGCTCCATAAATATTACCCTAGCCACAGATAAATATATTTATCTAAAAAACAAGCATTTTATAATATCAAATCTGTATTGTGAGGAACTTATTGTAAACATAGTGTATTTGAAATGAAGTGTCAAAATATATACGCAAATTCTGTGCTGGCTGTGCTCCAGGGTGCGCTGACCCGGCGAAGGAGTCGGGGCATGGTGGCACACAGCTGTAATCCAGACCTAGGGAGGCAGGGCAGGAGGATCACTAGGAATCCGAACTGTGCAGTGAGAATATACAATAATAATGCTAACAAATTAGATTCAGTTCTTCACTGTTAGGCATTTGCATTCTTTCCAAATTTATATATTATAAATCTTACTACTATAAATATGGACACACATGCATTGTTGTGGTACCT
Source organism: Ctenomys sociabilis (assembly GCA_004027165.1). Taxonomy (NCBI): domain Eukaryota; kingdom Metazoa; phylum Chordata; class Mammalia; order Rodentia; family Ctenomyidae; genus Ctenomys; species Ctenomys sociabilis. The sequence goes on along the minus strand of PVKA01004918.1, from coordinate 47,705 downwards.
TTTTAATTCTTCTGAGAAGATATCCAGAGGGGAAATACTTGGGAAAATGTAACTTCTCTTCCTAGCATTCTGAGGAATCTCCACAATCTAAGGAAATCTCCACAATGGCATCTAGTCTATACTCTTAACAATAAGGGAGGAGGGTTACTTTCTCCCCACATCTCTACTAGCATTTGTTACTGTTGATTTCTTGATGGTAGCTCTTCTTTCCTGGACAGGATAAAATCTCAGTATTGTGATAATTTGCATCCCTTGAGTGACCACCACTTAATTTTTTTCCTGTGTCGACTTCCTATTTTTTTTTTTTTTTTTTTTTGTCTGGGGATGAGTACTATTTATTGCTTAGCATGATGAATACATGCACATTTCTGATCTGTGATGGTCTACAAAGGTATGAAATCCAAAATTACCACTGTATGTAATACCCTGCTGTGCTTATAAGACATTGCTTCACATTTACAAGGATATTTCTAGCTGTTGGAAACTCATAATCCCAGACCTACAGTTAATATACATTGCATTAAATTCTCAAAGTGATCTGTTAATTAATAGTAGCAATAATTTTCTGCATTGTTGACATTGTTCTGATCTTTTGTCTTTTTTGCATTAATATATCAGTCCTATTTGTATTTCTTCATTTGAGAAGTATGTATTGTTCTCAGATGCCCATTTTTGGACTGAGTCTTTGAATCTGAGGCCTGATATTTTTCAACTTTTTATGAGTTCCTTTGTCTGAGGAAAAGTGGGCTATAATTTTTCCCACCCTGTAAATAGTTTTTTTCACTCTAATGATGATTTATTATGAAAATGCTTTTTAAATAATGTACAATCCCATTTGTTGATTCTTTGAAGTATTTCATGTATCTCTGGGTTTTATTCATGAACACTCTACCTATATCTACATTTTCAAGATGTCTGCTTATTTTCTCTTCCAGTAAGTTTAGAGTTTCTGTTTTAATATTTAGATATCTGACCATTTTGACTTTAGTTTAGTGCATAGTGATAGACATTGGTCTAGTTTTAGTCTTTGGCATGTGAAAGGCCAATTTTTCTAGCACTATTTATTAAAGAGTCTATCTTCCAGTGACTTGTTTGGCTCCTTTGGCAAACATAAGATGGTTGAGTGTGTTTGGAGTTGTGTCTGTGTCTTGTAGTCTATTCCACCAATCCTTAGGTCTGTGTTTTTTGTCAATACCATGCTGCTTTTTATCATCCTAGTATGTAGTACAATTTCATGTCAGGAGCTGTAATGTCCCTAATTTTCCTCTGTTGCCCAGAAATGTTTTTGCCATTCTAGGTCTCCTCTGGTTCTGAATGAATATTAGGAATGTTTTCTCTGGAACCGTGAGGTATAGTAATGGTATTCTAATTAGAATTATATTAAATTTGTAAAACAGTTTTGGGTGTATAAACATTTTCAAAATGTTCATTTTTCTTGTCCATGAGCAAGAGATCTTTCCATTTTCTTTCTTTTTTTGTGATCGGCAAATAAATGATAAATGTTTTTTTTTTTTTTTAACAGAAAATAAAAACTGGACTGGGGGATAACTCAGCTGTCTAAGTGCCCACATGGCAAAACAGAGACCTGATTTTGATACCTGGTACCATGCGCTGTGCTAGCATGAGAATGCAAGGTTCCTGGCATTGTGGCTAATGCCTGTAATTCCAGCACTGGGAGAGGTTGAGACCGAAGGATCACTACAAATCTGAGCTGCATAGTGAGACCCTGAATCAAACAAATAAATAAAAAATTTTTAAAAGAGAGAGAGAAAAAAACAATAAAAAATACATGTTAGAAACAATACAGAATTTCACTAAAAAGGATAAGAATTTAACAATGTCTGTTATTTTTATTGTTGTCTTCAAACCAGTTTTTCAGACTACCAGATATAAGCAAGAAAAATTGGTCAAAAAAGTAGAAAAAAGCATTAACTGTCCTTTCAATAGATTGGTAGAAATCAGCAGTACAATTATTCCAGCTATACTGTATATCCTTCTTTCTTTCTTTTCTTCTTTTCATCATCCCAGATATTCCTTTTCTTTGAGCAGTTTCTTTCCCTTCCACAGTATCTACTTTGTACCTTTCAAATTTTACTTACCCTTTCAGATTCTTACACTCACAAGACAATGTGATGTTTATACATGTGGTTCACATTTATTTCATTTATGCATATGGTCTCTAGTTGCATTCATTTACCTATAAAAGCCTCAATTTTATCGTTTTATATCTGATTAGTACCCTACTGCACAAAGGTATCACAACTCCTTTACTGTAGTACTGTAACTTTTCATGTATAGACCTTTTACTTCCTTTGTTAGATCAATTTCTAAATATTTCGTACTTTTGAAGTGTTACCAGGTGTGTTCTTTGATTTATTATGGAAGTTTGTTGCTTGTGTACAGGAATTCTATTGATTTTTGAGTTTTGATTTTTTTTTTTCTTTTTGGGAGTGTGTGTACCAGGGATCAAATTTGGAACCTTGGGTTTGCCAGGCAGGTACTTATGCCACTAAGCTATCTCCCCAGATGAGTGTTGATTTTGTGTCCAAATACACTGCTGAATTTGACTATTAAGCCTATAAGCCCTTAGTGGATTTTTTGGGTTTTGTAGTTTATTGTCTTACCTGCAAATAATGATGTAGCTTCTTCTTTTTCTATCCTTATTCCTTTTATTTCTCTCTCTTGTCTAATTGTTCTGGCTGATATTTCCAGAACTCCACTGAATAAAAGTGATAAGAGTAGGCAGCATGCCGGTCTTTTTTTTTTTTTTTTTTTTTTTTGCGGTACTGGGGATTGAACTCAGGACCTTGTGCTTGGTAGGCAGCCAATTATTCTATTGAGCTATCCCACCAGGCCATGCTGGTCTTATCTTTAATTTTACAATGAAAACTTTCAGGTTTTCACCATTTAGTATAATGTTAGCTGACAGTTTGTCATAGATGGTTTTTATCAGGTTAATATAAAGACCATCTATTCTGACTTTTGTTTTTATCATGAATGAGCGTTTGGACTTTAGCAAAAGCTTTTTCTGCAGAAATTGAGATGATCATGTGTGTCTTTGGTTCTGTTAATATGATATATTACCTTTATTGATTTGCATATGGTCATCTATCCCTGCATCCCTGGTATGGATCCCAGTTTGTCATAGAGTATAATTTTATTGATAGTGTGAGCCATACCATGTACTATTATCTTAATAAAAATTTTTGTGTTTCTATTAATTACAGAGTCTGGCCTGTCATTATCTTTTGTGGTTGGGTTCTTCTCTGATCTTGGAGTCAAGGTAATTCTTGTTTTTAGGGATGATTTTGGAAGAACTGCTTTCCTTTCAGTTCCCTTAAAGTACTCAGAATTAAAGACATTAGTTCTTCTGTAAATTTTTTTGTTAATTTCAACAGTGAATCCACGAGGACCTAGACTTTTCTTTGTTGGTGAATTTTTAATTACACTTTCAATTTCTTTTGCTGATATCAGGTCATTTAGAAATTTTATATTTCTTGACTTAGTTTTAGCAGTTCAATGTGTATAGGAGTATGTCCATTTCTTCTTTGTTTTCAATACTGATATTCTGAATTTCTGTGGATCTGTTGTGATTTTCCACTTTTCATTCCTAGTTTATTGAAATTGTACTTTCCTCTTTCTTCTTTTTGATGAAGTTATCTATTGGTTTATCAATTTTACTTATTCTTTCAACTCATTTAATCTTTATAACTTTGTGTTGATTGCATTAATTTCTGATATTCATTTATAATTTCTTCCCTGATCTGAAATTTGAGTATGATTTGTTCTTTTTTTTTGTAGAAGGTTAGGTTCAACATTAGATTGTTTATATAAGTTCATTTTGTTTTCCTGATATAACACTTAATTGCTATAAATTTTCTTCATAAGATTGCTTTGTGTCCCATAAGCTCCTGTATGTTGTATTCACACTATCATTTAATTATATATACTGTTTAATTTTGTCTTTAACTTCCTCTGTGACTCATTGATTGCTCAAAAGAGAATTGTTTAATTTCTATCTCTTTATGTAGTTTTATGGTTTCTTTTGTTGTTGAGTTCCAATTTCAATTCCTCTACATTTACTTATACATGTTTTCTTAGTTTAAAATGTAGTCTATTTTGCAGAACAACCAATGTGCTGCTGAAAAGAATGCATTTTGATGTTTTAGGGTGGAATACTCTGAAGATATCTACCAGATCTATTTGATTACTTGGTCTAATTCTGATGTCTTTGCTGAATTTTTCAGTCCAGTTGCTCTATCTTTTATAAGTGTGGAGTAATTAGGTCTCCACTACAATTGTGTTAGTTTTTATTTAGTCTTCCATGTCTGTTAGTAACTGTTTTACATAGTCTCGAGCACTGTGTTTGTGATTTTTATCTCTTTTTGGAGTGTTCTTTCAACAAGTTTATTGTCCTTCTTTATCTCTTTCAATTAGTTTTAGCTTAAAGTTTATATTATCTGCAAATAGAAAAGTTAATCTTGCTTTTTGTTTTTCTGGGTCCCATGGTCCCTTTTCCATCCTTTGACTTTTAGTTTATAAATTTATTTTTGAGTTAAATGTATTTGTTAAATACCATTATACTAAATATTGTTTTATGATCAATTCTGTGAGTCTGTTTCTTTTTACTGATGAATTTGAAACCATTTACATTGATGATTATAGCTGCTTTATCTTTGTTATGTTATTTTTCTGTTGCTGGTTTCCTGTTTGAAGTCCTCTTTTGTTAGAAAACTTAGTTGTGATGTTTTCACTGACTCCATTTTCTGAAATGATTTGAAACTTTTACTTTTAATGGTCATATCCTCTTCAGGGAAGCATCCAAAGTACAAAATGCTAGATTCAGTCAATAAGATGAATAAAAATATATCTTAATATCTATACTGCACAGAAATTGCATAAAAATTTATCAATTAATACTAAAAGACACACTGACATCAATTCCCCTCAAAATACTCTGTCTTTTTAAACACATGTACCCTATGATTGTGAAAATTGGTCTTTTACTGTAGTAAGTTATTTTTTTTTATTCAAGTATTCACTCTAGATTTCAGTCACACATTCTCATTATGAAAGATTGTTTAGACAAAGACTTTAATAACACAAACCAAAAATAATGTTACATTGATTGTATGATTTTAAATTTCAACTCTTTAAGAGACTCTATTAAAAATTAAAGACAAATAATATATTTACACAATGCTTTTCACAATAAATCTTGCATCCAAGAGTGTGCATGAATATTTATGCAATATATATATTCATATATTAATAACTCCCAAAGATCAAGAATATTGATCCAATTTAAAATGAGGATATTTTTATAGGGATGCAACTGTTCTATACCTTGCTTGATTGTGATACTGGCTACAAAGCTACAATTTTGTCAAAAACTGATATATCTCCATGTCAAAGCAGGACAGTTTTACTGCAAATGCTTTTTTTTTTTTTATTTTAAGGAAGGGTCTACAGGGTGTTCAGTCTAATCTACTAGATTAGACTCATAGTGATCAGCCTGTTTACAGCCTCTTAAGATCTGGGATTATAAGTGCACACCACCACACCCAGTCTTAATTGCCCCATGGGTAGTGCCGGCATCGTAGGCCTGGAGATGGAACCTCTAACCCCTGCACCTCCACTGAGTTATTTGTCCAGCCCTTGCAAATTCAAGATGATAAAACATATTTTAAAAGAATGCAAGTGAATGCCACTACAAAATTTAACACTAAAAGTACCAAAAATTACCTTGAATGCTATTGAGTGGAACCTCTACTCATTATTGTTTTGAATATAAATAGTAAAGCCACTTTTGTAAGCAACCAATTTTGCAAAGAAGTACTTATTACTTGGCACAGATTACAGTAGTTTATCTCATAGGTATTTAGTGATAAAAAGTAAGTCAGTATTCATTGAAATTTCAGCACTTAAGTAGTCATAGCCATTTATAATAATTCCCCAGGCAAGAGATAGGTCGGTATCCATTGACTGGTGAATGAATAAGCATATTGTGATATGTCTGTAATGGTACAAAAATTAATAAAAAATGACAAACTACTACTATTTGCACATGTTTAATCCACTAAAACATGCTAACTGAAGCTACATTCCAAGTTCATACCACAAAATCTGCTTTCTATATTAGATAGGAAATGGCAGAATTAAGTCACAGAATTTTACTAAAGTCTTCTACATCTTATGTTAAGTGTTTCTATAACACATCAAAGATAATAAATTAAGAGAAGAAGAGGAAATTTGAGATGATAGAATTGACTGTGATGATGATTTCACAGATGCAACATAATCTCCAAACTCATTAAGTTGTGTACATTAAATATGTATATAGTTTGTATGCCATTCATACATAAATATTGTTGGAAACACATAAAACAAGGAAAAATCACTACTTATTATGAATAAGAAGCTAAGGAGACAGTGCAAGAAGGTGGTCTTGGGGGTTTCTGTCTACAAAAAGGTATAGAAATATGCTATCAAGTGTTTAAAATGTTCTACATCTTGACTATAATTATACATACATAGGAAGTCTGTTTATTTATTTATTTTTTTAATTTATTTTTTATTTTATTGAAGTACAAATATCAATCAGACAGTTTTAAGACACCTTAACAAGACAGATTCGATAAATGAATACATTGCAAACTTTTTATACTGTTTTGGTATCGTACAAGGTGCACACATGATATTATACTTACAGACATTATTATAGCAGATGTCTCTTATCAGTAAATTAAGAGTGTAGCTGTTTACTTATCTTATTTTTTATACCTGAATTATATCAAAAATTCAATAATTATTTTCCTAGTGGATGGCCATAGTACTAGAAGCCGACATAATATCCTGTCCAACCACCATCAGTGCAAATCTTGCCTCTCACAGGATTATGTAGAAGCACAGCATTATCTATCCCAACTGTACTGTGTAGGTAGTCTGTTTATATGTTTAAAACAAACATACTGTGTTGTATGTGTGCCACATACTTTAATAATATTGAATGTAATGTCATTAAGTTCTTTGCACTAAATCAAACTGACATATTAATCACTAATTCTGAGATATATATTTTACAATTCCAACATAGAAAAGATATGTAAATATTGATATTTAATGACCCTGAACATTCACTACTAAAATCGTGTAAATTTTAGTGTTTATATAAGAAAAACGGAAGAATTTCATTGTCTTTTATATTGCTTTTTCTCTTCTCCAAAAAATGGTAATGTGATGTTTTAAGCAAAGTACTTTTTTCAGTGGTTCTGGAGAATAACCACCCTCAATTATAGAATGGCAGAGTATGAGTCTTCAAAATCCTTCATTGTATGAAATATCACAAGTAGAGCTGTCATAAAGCAATTGATAGTGACTGAGTAAAATTGGATATAAAAGATTTTCATGTGTCAATCTTATTCCTTAGAGAAAATCCACATATAAAGACCTCCAAAATCCATAGAAAATCCTGCATTTTGAGCAACCTTATTTTAACCTACACATACTGAGCTCTAACAAACTGTTGCCATTGATAAATTTGTTCCCTGCTCTCCCTGACTGAGTTAAAACCCTGTTAGAACTTGGTAACATTCAATACCTCCTGATAATTAAGACACCTTAAGACAAAAGAGACTGAAGGTGATAAAAACAGGGTAGATATACCTAGGCATGCACTTGTCAAAATAGTTTTTGACAGACTAGTAGAAATCAGAGGTACAATTATGAATTTTTGTTCCATTTATAATGTTTTCTTGCTATTTTTATTCTCTTTAAAGAATACAAAACAAAACCAAATAATTTTCTGTCTTATTTTCTCAATAAAATACTTTACCATAATTTTAGAATTTTCACATTTCAAATATACATAGCTAAAAATCTATATGCTACTTTTTAAATATTATTTCAGCTGTAACTAAAAAATAGATATGCTATGATGCTCCAGTATTCATCTGAAATGTTTTCTTTAATTTTTTTCTTTGATATACAGATGATTTATATGTGTACTGTTCCATTTGCAAGTCCTTGTTTTAAAACACATTTTATAGTCATTTACTTCCAATTTAAAGAAATTTTTCTACAAAATGTGTAAAATGTCAGTTTTTTAGATTTATTAAGACATATTTTTCCCTCACTATCCTAGATGTATTTTTGAGCACAGATATAATATATGTAAATATACGATACTCAAAAACTGTATAAGAGTGATCAAGCAATGAAATATTGACTTGTATTCTCACTAAATGTAAATTTTTCCTTGTCCGTTTTTCTTTTTCTTCTTTTAAATTTATTTTTAAGACAGTATAAAACTAACAGATGAAACATTAGAAATGATAGACATTACCAAGCCTCAGCCACATGGCTGACACCAAGAATCTACAAACTGTGGTACAAGGTCTCAGGGAAAAATCCTGAGGGGATTTGACTGACCTTAAGCAACAAAAGCTACAATTCTTGTTACATAGGTCTTGCTTTATCTTGGTCTTAACCATCCAGCAAAAATGTATAAAAGCAAAGTATAAGAAGTAAAGCCGTATTATTATGCTGAGCTGTAGAAGACTCAAGTCAACAATTTCTGACCTTGCCAGACATACGGAAAACCAATACTATTATGGGCTATTGTACTATTTTGGAATATTTTCCTGAATTGATACACCTATAATATTTAAGTGACAAAACTAAACAAAAAAGGGGATACAATTGAATTACCATTTTGTATCCGCAGATTCAAACTCAGCAAGATAGATATACAGCTACATTCTCTTAATTCAATGAATAGAGGGGTCTGTTCTAATAGTGTTTGTTAGTAGAATATCATGTATGCATCTTGTACAACAAAAACACTAAGAAAACAGTATGCAATGTGTGAATTATTGAATCTGTCCTACAAATTTGATTTGAAACTGTCCCATTGCTATTTGTTCTTCACTAAAATTATGGAAAAGAAACAAATGCTAGACATTTACAAGAACAAGATGAAAGGTATTCAACCATGGTTGTTACATTGCACATTGATGTCCTCAGTTAAGTTGCTCATATTATAGATATTAGCATAAGGTTGGTCAGAGCAAAAGTTTTAAACATTAATTGATACCTTCAAAAAAACTAACAGAAATTGGTAGTGAAGCCATTTCTGTTATCCTGTGAATATACTTACATGTTTTCCCTCTTCCTGTTTTTCCCCTTTTTTCTCTTTTTCCTCATCTCAATTGTTTATTCTTATGTAAAGTTATGTTTAATTGCATGATCAATCTTGCATACCTATAACTGGTAATCTAAGCAACAAATTTGATGAGAAGAATATAGAATATAACAAGCATTGTTAGCTTCTCTTCTTGTTTTGAAATTCTGTAACATTTTATTCTATGTTGCTTTGTTCTTATTTACTTTTTTTCCTCTTTACAAAAAAAAAGTTATGTGTATATTTTCTAGGCATAGATTTACTGTTCTACAAATGGTAAGTCAGGGGTTGCATAGGTAGCTCAGTGTCAATAAGTATCTGCGTGACAAGTGTAAGATATCAGTTCACAAGGCACCAGAATAAATGGTAGGTCAGGGTCACTTATAGTATTGTTTAAATACAGTAAAACCTTAGATTGCAAAATAACAATAATGATAATAATAATAAAAGTAATATTTGAAAAATATTTTTATAAGGTCAGCTTGTTTTATGCATCAGTATTTGTATAGGATTAAAAAATGTTTGTTCAAAAATTGTTTGTTTTGTTTTTAGAAAGTATTTTGATACTTGAAAAAACATATTTTAGGTTTAATGGTTAAAGAAAAAAAGAAATCAGGATAGTATCAGTTGTGACAGATTGAATGGAGTGATTTTTAAGTATTACAAAATTAAGTTTGCATATTAATGCCTACAAATCATAGTAGAATTAAGAAATAAAAATTAATCTTTCCTTATTTCTGGGAAACTGTATTTTAAACTCATTCGTTACTTAATTGAAAAAAATGTGAATTTTTAAAATAGCATCTTTGTTAGCATTAGAAACTACTGAAGAGAACCATCTAAACATACAAAGGTTTGTCTGGAAAATAATTTCCGGAAAAATTTCTGCTGCATCTGATACACATAAAACTAATGATAGATCTATAAAATATTTAAGAAGTAGTATTGCTTTCTGAAAACATACTGAAGCAAACTTTGGATGAGGCAAACAGTGAGAACTAAAAGAATAACTGTTAATGATGGAGTAGTATTGATATAATAACAGTTGGCTACGAAATTGAAAGAATTAAACAAAAGTTGTAACAGGTCATAGGAACTCAGAAAATTGAATCTATTAGAGATGGGAATTCAGAAGCCCTTTCAAAGTTATTAGTTTCTGGTGGAATTTGGTTCCAGATAAAATTTTGTGGAACAGGGTCCTGAGTTCAACCCCACTACTGCAATAAATAAATAAATAAATAATAAAATAAAAAAAATTCTATGGAAGAGCTGGCTCCTTGCCAGGTTTATTTTCTTGTTGCATAGACACAGTGGCATTGTTAATGACCGAGTCCATAGCCCTTTCATTTTTAGTTTATTAGCATACGTGTAGCACACCAACAGATGAATAGACTAAACAGTATCGTACTTATGTATCATAGAGAAATTCTTTATTAAAAGACTACATAATAACCTCACAGACAGGTTGCTCATTAAGTTGGTTACTTAGTGAAAAATTGTAGGTTTTATGCAGATTAAAATATTCAGAAGAAAATAGTGAAAGGAAACTCTAAGTTGATGAGTTTATTTTTGATTTGTGTAACTTGCATACAATACTGTAATGTGAACAGAATATAAAACTACAGTACTATACCACACAGTACAACCACCAAAAACTACAGCACTATATGAACAAGCTGTCCTGTATAAAAAAAGGACACCGAGGGTTTGGGGATATAGCTAAACAGCAAGACACTTGCCTGGCAAGTGAAAGGTCATGAGTTTGATTTCTGATAAAAAAAAAAAAGACACTAGCACTCTAAATGAGACAGGTCCTAAGTCTAAGCAGCTAGTCAAAGGACCAAATAAATTGTCTCAATTGTAAGTTGAACAATCATTAAACAAGAAAATTAATGTGTGTATTATCATATGTTACTTTTCTCTCTTTGCTTTTGCTATTTGTTTTTGCTTCTGTTTTTATTCTTCAAAAAACAATTAAATCAAATTAAACAAATAAAAATCACATGTATAATTAACTTTAGAGTAAATAGATGCAAGGGTTAATTTTAGAGTAAATAAGTGTATAAGAAAATTTTGATATTACATTAAGTTGGAAAAGCCTAGATTATATTTAGGGGTGTGTGTGTGTGTGTGTGTGTGTGTGTGTGTGTGTGTACTGGGGATTGAACTCAGAACCTTGTGCTTATCAAGCAGGTACTTATCCTGCTGAGCAAAAGCCTAGATTATAAATCCCATCAATTTCAGTTACATTCCTTCACTTTAGGGAAATCTTCCCACATTCAAAATGTAGATTAAAAAGATATAAAAAGATATTGTCATTGTTTATAATAACCAGAAAGTGGAAAATGTTCCAAATACCCATTAATAGAAAATTGGACTTCATATATTCATAGAGTAACTGCAGTTAAAAACAACTATCTTTAGAATAATGTAGAGTTTTCCAAAACATAAGAAAAGTTAAAAAAATAGCTTTATTACACAAATGCTTTTATTACATAAAAGTCAATAGGTGAGGGCTGGGGATCTAGCTCAGTGGCACAGCATCTGTTTACCAAGTGTGAGGTCCTGAGTTTGATTCCCAGTACCAAAAAAAAAAAAAAAAAAGTCAATAGGTGAACCTTAAAAGCCTGCTCAGCAAAATTAATGTTTGCAGATATATTTATCGACTGTAGCAATGTAAAATCTTATAAATACAATAAATAATTTACTTACAGCAGCTATTTCACACTGATGAATCAGAAAAATGAAATAAGTATTTCAGTGATCTTGTAGAAAATAACCAAAAGACCCTGCATGCAGCCATCATGACCCACATTTGGCAGAGTCCAAAGCAGACAGTGAAGAGGAAGGGCTTAATGGTCAACACAAACACACAAAAAAACTCAAAATAGAGAAGGCTTCACTTGTTCCCTGAGAGGAGGCTACTGACATGACAAAGCTGTAAGTAGGCTCATTAGACTCAAAGGACCAAATAAATTGTTACAGCAAATTTGGCATTCCCCAGGTGGTCCTAAGTTGGAAACCAGGGCAACAATTAAGGAAGCTCTCTGTTATTTACTGAATACTCAACATTTTTGGATGACTGCTACAAGGTTTATTTTCTAGCTTCCTTGTCTGTTTGCTATAAGTAGTGGTTTGATTTCACGAGCTACTTATTTCAAGCTGTGAATTAGAAAAATGTAATATTTGACCATTCCTATTTGTTCATTTAATCTCTCAGCACATAAGATTTCATTTATTATAGAAGCCTCACTACAGTCATATTTTAGAAAATATAATTTAATTATTAAAATATTTAAAGTGGCAATGCATTTGTTTAAATTTAAAATTGATGTATCACCAGATATCTTTTGGTATATTTTGGGTTTTTTGAATTTTTTAAATTATTTATTTATTTGGTACAGAGTCTTACTATGCAACTCATACTCATAATCATCCTCTCGTCTCAGTCTACCCAGGGCTGAGATTATAAATGTGTGTCACCATATCTGGTTTCAGGTCCTGCACAGTATACATCAAACCTGACTCCTTACACTTGCCAGGCATATACTTACACCATGGAGCTATCTCCTCAGCCCTTTTTGGTATATTTTCACATTTGCTAAAGGATACCCTTGTGTGATTGTGTAGATAATCATAATTTAGGCTAATTACATAGCCTAAAATAAGGCTATATGTGTGCATTTCCCAAAATGCTGAATGTTGAAATGAGTAATTCAAAATATTCTCAATATGGTATGCATGATTATAAGACTAAAATAAAATCACATTAAATTTTATTTCATATTCCATTATAATTAGGACTGGCAATGCAAGAATTCTATTGTGTGTTTCAGAAATTTGAATAGTACTAACTTATTTATTATATAAAATTACTTTATGGGGCAGAAATCTGTAATGTTAAATACTAAATAGCTGTCCTATACTTGATGTTTGTCCCTGCAGCTAATATACTGTGGCCATTAGGATAGCTAGATAGATAGACACATACATACATACGTACATATAACTCTTGTAGTAAGAGATATACATAAATTTTGTAAGTAATTCATGTTAATTGTGAATATAAAAGCTATTTGTAAAACAGAATTTGTTTTTGGAAAATTTTCTGTTATAATTTTACTTAGTAGAAAAATGCTGCCAGTTTGATGTCTGACTTGATTTCACTTTGATGTTGCAAACTTTCTTCATAGAAGAAATTCCAAGAATTGTAGGGAAAATATTGCATGTTATAAAATAACTGATTAATTTGAGGGGGAGAGTAGCCAGTATTTCTACTTGTCTTGTTTTATTTCCTGAATTCATATCAGATTCCTATTTTGATATTTTAAAAATCTGTAAATGATTTCTTTTGAAAATTTTGTCACTGCCATTTTATGCTACAGCAGTCTGGTCATACAAGTGACATTCTTAGGAACTGAGAATTATCTTTTCCCCATGCAGCTTCAAAATCAGGTCAGGTTGTTCTGTAGATGAAAACCACATGAAGTTATTTCTCTTATCTACTTCTTTGACTAAATCAGGATTGTAGACTTCAAAGCTAAAAATATGTTCTTTTGGGGGTAGCAATAAAATAAGTTCAGACAAAACTAAACTTATGGATCTGCTTTCACAAATGATGAAACTAAGAAGAAAAGACCCCTTTTAAATTTTATGGACAGGAAAATGTTATGTTAATCAGAAATTGGTGCATAGGAATTATTTTATTTGATGTATTTGTTTAAAAAATAGTGACTTAGCCACATGATCATTCAACTAAGGCAACAGAATGAGTTCTTTGTTAATAAAGTCTGTAGGTAGTTGGGGCCAAGGAGATGTTTCAGTGGAGTAAATGCTTCCCTGACAAACGCAAGGGCCTCAGATCATAAAGGTTGCTCAAAAAAAAAAAAAAAAAAAAGTCTATAGGTAGTTTCTAAGACTACTCAGAAATTGCACCACATTTCCTTCAACATATGTCTTTTATGCATCATAGTTGATATATAAAGCACTGCTATAGTCACTTTTAAAGCATAATTAATATCTTTGGACATCATTACCAAGTTCTTCTTTTGTAAAACTAAAGACTAGTTACATTATTCATTTATATTTTATCATCTATGAAGCAGGAAAAGGAAAGACATATTTTTTTTTACCATGTTGAATATCTTTTTTAACTTTTAAGAAATTTGAGAAACATTTTTTTAAAAAGCCATTGTACATGACAGTCTTTATTCTAACATTCCAGACAAATTCACATAGTCATAGTTCATAACACATATTCTATCAAATAACACAGATACAAAAATCAGCAACTCTTCAGGAGTACTACATCTTTGCCAAAAAGCAGCTTTTTCAAATTTTAATTTGAAAAATATGAAAATTATAAATAAGAATACAGTAGGAAACAAAAAGCACTTTAAACAGAGATAAGAGCAAAGTTCAAAAAAATATGAAAGTCCACAGTATGTTTGATGAAGTTCATACTGACTGGGATACAAAATCTATCTCTGAATGTAGACTATGACGGGCTTTCATGGTGTGGCACAGAGCATAAATACTAGCAATGAGCAATCAATAAATATGATTGCACTTCAAATTTTTTTTAATTGTTTGAAAAGCTAATTAGCAGTAAAATGATGAACTACGGTGGAGAATGAACCTTGCAAAAGAGATGTGGCAGGAAGTTATAATAAAACTACTGTAGCAATCAACGATCTAATTCAAAAGATTATTTCAAGGCGGAAGTAATGAACTCAGCCTCCATTTCACAGGCAGAAATTAGTAGTCGACTAGAAATAAATAGCACATAAAGTTTGAGGTGAAGAGTCTAGTTTAGAGTATAGTGGTATAAATAATTCAAGATGGAGAGCTGGGGATCTAATTCAGCAGCATAAGAAACTGCCTTGCAAGTACAAGGTGTGGGGTTCAATCCTGGGTACCAGAAAAAAAGTCACCTTTTCAGGCCAGCCAGATAGCTCAGCAGACTAAAGCACCTACTTAGGCAGACACAGGGACCAGGATTCCATTCCCTGAGGTGCCATGCCCTCCCCGCCCCAGGGCATACTGAGACAGTGACTGAGGCTGAGCATGCTGGCATGCTATAATCCCAGTGCTTGAGAATCTGAAAACAGAAGGATCACAATGATTCCAATCTGTGTAGGGAGATCTTGTATACCATGTACTAAATACATTAATAATAATAATAATAATAATAATAGTGATGATGATGATGATGATAATTCAAGATGGAAAATACTACAGCAGTGGAAGATTGAAGAAGGTGGAACAGAGAATGAATGCAGACATAAAATAAATTATTTGTGCACCTGGTGATTCTGAATTCCTAAAAGACATAAGGTTAGAGATAATCATTAGAGACAGAAATGTAGGACTAGTCTTCACTCTAATTCCCTAAAGTTATTACTTGATATTTTGTCAGTTGAAGAGCCTACCAAGTAAAAGGATAGCAAATAATTAAAGAAATTATCAGAAATAAAAACTCTTGAGGAATGGTATTTCAAGTTATGTGAGGAAAAGATAGAAAGAGGAATACTAAGATGATAAAACTGCAAATCTTTTTGCGTGATGATGGTATTCTAAAAATTGAACTAGATGATTTCCAAAAGTCTATAGTTAACAATGTGCGATGCCAGCACATATTAAAATATTCTCATGACTGTTTTGCTTTTCTCGTTGATGTTGTTGCTGCTATTTTTTTCAAAAAAGGTGGTGCAGGTCCTTATCAAAAGTACTAATACTATCACAAATATTCTTGTCTTATACACACAAAGTGAATGTTGAACTTAACATTTTTCCTATCCCCTTCAACTTAGCTTTACATTGATTAAGGATTGCACTTGACAGAATACTGATATATCATGCTTCTTCATCAAAAGATTCATCTTATCTTAAAAAAAGATTCTGCCTCTCTACTCTGTGACATTAGTTTTCCAAAATCATGGGTTTCACTCCTCTACTTAACAGTGCACAATAGCTTTTTCAATATCTAGAAGACTGATGGAGTTCTGAATGTGACATATAACTTGAAAGTTTAATGTAATGGAGAAAAGACAGAGGGTAAAATCAAGCTACTTACAGTTGACTCAAATCCTTTTAAGGAATCTTCCCAAAATTCTCTCTTTACATTTATATTTACTCAACCAAGTTTAGCAGCAAGAGAAATTAGAAATATAGCACTTATTTCTAAAAGCAGTGAACCAAGACAAAATTTGAAGTTTGGTAAATGAAATGGCAATGTAGTAGGCTATAACTGTCTTCACAACAACTTTTTAACATTTAGGAGAGTTTGGCTAGTTTGGAGAAATTAAAAATAAACATTGCCTTTAGCCAATTAGTTTCTTGGTAGTGGGGGGATATAAGTATAAATAAAAATAGAAACAATATTTTCCTTTTGCATATATATATATATATATATATATATATATATATATATATATATAT